>CM059212.1:24712169-24734669 GCA_030347435.1 Clarias fuscus
GATTGACACTTCATTCCCGAATTATCAAGTGAGTAAAAACGGCGCCATTCAGTGTTCCCTAGGAAATGTAAATGTCTCTCACTTTATCACCGTCTGAACGCAGCAGTGAATAATTTGGAAGTTGACTCTTCTTGGTGAATCGAATCAAATGAACTGACTCACTGATGAGAACCGGAATTACCATCACTAGTGTGAACAGCAATCTCACATGATTTGTGTGTGTGTGTGTGTGTGTGTGTGTGTGTGTGTGTGTGTGTGTGTGTGTGTGTGTGTGTTGCTGCTTGTTTATTTCCCGGTTGCCATGGCAATTAATTTTTTTCAGAAACAAAATAAAACACACTTTTTTTTTCATTTATAATTTAAACAAATAAAATTAAAGATGTCCGATCTATATTTTTGCAGTTTCTCGTTAAAGAAATATAAATGGTAAAGAAAGACAAGAAAACCAAAGAAATAAAATAATTTAAAAGATTAAATCTAAATCAAGCACTTCAGTTTAAACCTCAGATTAAAGCTAGTTAGAAAACGCATTGCTAGTGAAACTTAGGAACTTTCTTGCATTAGCAAATTAGCCTTGCTAAATGAGTTTGCTAAAAACAGACCTTTCTAGAACCGCGGCTAGCTTAAAAACAGATTAGTTATAGTAAGTTAATTAGTTACAGCAAAGTTTAAACAAACTATTGAAGCTCATTTTGTTTCAACGTCATGAGGAGGTTTGTTTTAGTTAGCTGCGTCAGTTAACATGACTTGTCAAGCTGCTAGTGCTGAAGCTAAAGTGTGTGTGTGTGTATGGGGTGCACTCATTAATTAAGCGAACATTGGATTGACCTCCATTTGCACTTTGTAATAATATAAAAAATGTTTCAGTGGAACACAAACCGTTGAAAAAAAAGCATCAGCATTTTAAAATGCGTTAATTATTTATTAGCTTTTTGAAAATATATATTTTAAATTAGATTTTTTTTCTCTTTTCTTCTTTTTTTTTTAAGTGTGTATTGAGTGCAGTGACAGTTCCTGGTGCCACTTATTACTTACAAACAAATTAGTATTATAATTAGAATTATGGTTATTATTTATGGGTTTGTTTTTGTCACATTTTCATTTCTATTTGTTTGTTTGTTTGTTTGTTTATATTTATGTGTTTATTAGATGGAATGGACAGATGCATTGCTGTGTCACTTTATGTAAAAAAAAAACAAGGGGCTGTGCGCAATCAAATGATAAATAATAAAACACACAGAAACACAGATATTATAATAAAAGTCTTTATTAACAAATTACATATCATTATACACAACATATAAATTATATACTGTACTGTTTCTCTCTTTCTCACATACACACACACACACACACACACATCAATAACACAATGTATTATCAAGAGAATTATACACTTTTACTCTAAATAGAGCAAAATGAGTTACATTTATTTATTTCAAAGAATCAAATGTATTTCACTTTGTATCACCACAAATTATTATTATTATTATTATTATTATTATTATTATTATAGTACAAAATGAAAAAAAATCTTATTGCTTTTATTTTAAAGAGAATGATTATAGAGTTTGCAAAGCGTTCTGTTTAAAGGGGTTTATCTCACCGAGAGGACGAACGACAGCGAGCTCCGAAATATGAAAATGTTTAATTTCAGTGAAACGCTTGTTGTGAATTAGCTACAAAAATAATAAAATCAATTATGGTTTAAAAAAAAAAACAAGTGTGGCTGAAAAAGTTTTGTGTTCTTTCTTTCTGGTCTTGTGAACTGAGTGAGTCAATTCACTGAAAAGATTCTTTTTACATTCATTTAGGTTCACTGATTAATTCATGAGCAGCCTCATTATTGTTATTACTGTATTATTATTAATATTATTATTATTATTATTATTATTATTAGTGGTGGTGCAAAGCGAAGCACTACTATATTTTATCTCACAGGCTTATTATTCTTTCGTTTCTTCTTATTATTCTTGCATACAAAAGTTGGCCCTAGTCCCGTACCGTTTGTCATACACCCATGAATGATGTGTCAAATCAATCGCTTAATTGAGAATGGAGTGCTATGACTTTTCTAAGACGTGGGCGGTAAATTGCCCCGCCCCAAAAATCCCATAGACTTATCATTGAGACTAACTTTGACGGATTCTAGTGCAGAGCGAGAATTTTATAGAAATCTCAAATTTACCACATTTGAAGAGGTTTGCAGGCCATGTCAGAACATACCCCTCAAGAAGGTACAAGTTGTACCCCTGGGGCGCAAGAGGTGTCCATATTTGCCCCATTGACATATAATGGTAATTTCCATAAGAACTTTGAAACCGAACCTAACTGTGGATCCCATGTTGTAGACACACAAGGGGGGCTGGACCTCATTTAACTCAGACAACCAATCAGTCTTTTGCGTTTATCATGATGCTCGTAAGCCATGCCCCTAAAAACCATTTAGAGCATCCTAGCAGCTCAAACCTATGGAGGATTATCTTCACAACAGTATATCATGGAGGCATGGGGATTGGTTTATATCATTCATAGTCGACAGAAGCCTTTGATTTCCTCATTAGCAGGTGCCAAGCCACTCCAAAGCAACAAGACTACCCTAGCAACCATTTTGCAAGACATTTATCTCTGCATCAGAACATTGAATAGACATGTTGGTTTTGTTTCTTGATTCATGCTAGCAAAGAGGTCTTCTAACATGCTACACATGCTAGCAGTGAATAGCTACATGCTAATATCCGGTAGCTAAGAGCTAGAACATGTTAAAATTGTGTTAGCATCATGCAAGCGTTAGCATCATCCCATTGGATTCGTGTTAGCATCATTCTAACAATATGCTAATTATGTTGCTACTTATATGCTATTATACAGGGTGGGCCATTTATATGGATACACCTTAATAAAATGGGAATGGTTGGTGATATTAACGTCCTGTTTGTGGCACATTAGTATAAGTGAGGGGGCAAACTTTTCAAGATGGGTGGTGACCATGGTGGCCATTTAGAAGTCGGCCATCTTGGATCCAACTTTTGTTTTTTCAATAGGAAGAGGGTCATGTGAGAAATCAAACTTATTGGGAATTTCACAAGAAAAACAATGGTGTGCTTGGTTTTAATGTAACTTTATTCTTTCATTAGTTATTTACAAGTTTCTCTTTGTTCACAACCATTGACATGTCGAAGAGGTTAACACGTGATGAGCGGATCGAAATTGTGTTGATATCTGGTGAACGCAGTAACCGGGTCATTGCAGCAGATTTCAATTCAAGACACCCTACGAGACCACCCATCTCCCATGCTACAGTTAGCAAACTGCTTGCTAAGTTTCGTGAAACTGGTTCAGTGTTGGATTTGTCAGAATGTGGATGCATGGAAACTGTCACTAATGAACAAACATCCGTCCTAGCTTCATTCAGCAAGAGCCCACAGCGTAGCACTCGCTGCATGTCACTGGAGAGTAGCATTAGTCAAACACCCCTTCGGCGGATATTAGCTACTCACAAATGGCACCCTTACAAACTCCAGGTACTGCAGCATCTCTATGAGGATGACCCAGATCGGCGCACACAATTTGCAGAATGGGCAAAACAAAAATTGGAACAGGACCCTCAGTTCACGCAGAAGATTTTGTTCAGTGATGAGGCAAACTTTTATGTGAATGGTGAAGTTAACAAACAAAACCACCGCTATTGGTCTGACACTAACCCACATTGGATAGATCCCTCCAAGACTGTTGGAACAAAATAAGTGATGGTATGGTGTGGTATATGGGGTACAAAGATAGTGGGGCCATTCTTCATCAATGGAAACCTCAAGGCCACTGGATATTTGAAATTGCTACATGATGATGTGTTTCCCTCTTTATGCACTGAAGCTGGCACGTTCCCTGAGTTTTTCCAGCAAGATGGTGCACCACCACATTATGGGTCTCAGGTCCGAGCATTCCTAGATGAACAGTTTCCTGAAAAGTGGATTGGTCGTCGTGGGCCAGTTGAATGGTCTCCCGATCTGACCCCCTTAGACTTTTATCTTTGGGGTCATCTGAAGGCAATTGTCTATGATGTGAAGATACGAGATGTGCAGCACCTGAAACTACGGATACTGAAAGCCTGTGCTGGCATTTCTCCTGCGGTGTTGCTATCAGTGTGTGAAGAGTGGGAGAAGAGGGTTGCATTGACAATCCATCACAATGGGCAGCACATTGAACACATTTTATAAGTGGTCAGAAACTTGTAAATAACTCATGAAAGAATAAGGTTACGTTAACACCAAGCACACCATTGTTTTACTTGTGAAATTCCCAATAAGGTTAATGTGTCACATGACCCTCTTCCTATTGAAAAAACAAAAGTTGGATCCAAGATGGCTGACTTCTAAATGGCCACCATGGTCACCACCCATCTTGAAAAGTTTGCCCCCTCACATATACTAATGTGCCACAAGCAGGACTTTAATATCACCAACCATTCCCATTTTATTAAGCTGTATCCATATAAATGGCCCACCCTGTACAGTAGTTAGCAACATGCTAATCATGTTAGCATCATGATAACACCATGCTAGCATCTTGCAAGCTAGCAACATGCTAATCATTTTGCTAGCTACATGTTAATATATTACCATGATACTCGCTACCTACTCATGTTAGCATCATGCTAGCAAAATGCTAATCATCTTAACGTCACGCTAATATTATTAGCATCATGCTAGCAAAATACGAACATGGGGGTCGGCTCATTTTACTCAGTCAACCAATCAGTCTATCAGGACCATTGTGAAGTTTTCAAGCCACGCCCTAGGCCCGAGTTTTGCCACGGCAAGCACCACTCACAATTCCTTCAGAATATTTACCTCTCTATTTATTATTATTATTATTATTATTATTATTATCTACTGATTTGTTCAGACATCAAACAAAACCAAAACAACACAGAGAAGTAAAAAGATATTACTATTATATAAGTATTACCACACACACACACACACACACACACACTGATCATGTAGTTATTAACAATACTACGTGTGTGTGTGTGTGTGTGTGTGTGTGTGTGTGTGTGTGTGTGTGTGTGTGTGTGTGTGCGCGTGCGTTATCACACTGGGTGTGAGTGTGAACATCACACACTGAGGGATCACAGAAAGATTCACTGAGTCAAACTTGTTCAGAGACAGAGTTACACTAAACTATTTCAGAGAAACTTGCACTTGTGTCTATCTGCCTCACTTTCTGTCTGTCCACATGTCTGTCTGTCTGTGTATCTGTCTGTCTGTGTCCCCCTGTCTGTCTGCTTATACGTCTGTTTGTCTATCTGTTTATATGTTTTTCTGTCTATTTGTTTATCCCTCTCTCTCGTATAGTCCTGTGTTTTAGTTTTTAACCACAAGGTGGCACTGCTGCACTGTGTCTGTGTGTATTCAAACTTTTGTGTGTGTGTGTGTGTGTGTGTGTGTGTGTGTGTGTGTGTGTGTGTTATTGTATATAACTACACTCTGAACATCATAAGCAGTAAATTAAATGTAGTTTCAACCAGAACTCTTTCTATTGACTGTAACAGGCTTCCTCTCCCGGGTGTTTACAGGAGGCGACTTCTTACCCCACACAGATCAGGCAGGGTGCAGGTTCAGTGCTTGGCACTAGAGTGGGTGAAGTTATCAGACATGGTGAGGTGAACGTAGCAACATAAACAACAACATAAACAACACCAGCAGAAGAAAGATTAGCAAAACAGTTAACGGTGTGAAACTAGATTACTCTTTAGCCTCTGGCAGACACAGTGGTTACCCCTCATCAAACACACACACATTCACAATGTACTCTATTCTTTTCCATGTAGGGTGGCAATACTTTTGCACAGCTGCCTGTATTATACACTGCGCTGCTGTAATATCGCCTGTTTACGTTTCTCTCTCTCTTTCCCTCAACACCCTTTTCCCAAGAGGAAGTGACCTCAAAGATGCTTCCTGACTGCTCACTCTGTGTGTGTGTGTGTGTGTGTTTGTGTGTTTGTGTGTGTGTGTGTGTGTGTAACACTTGGAACACAACACAGTGGTGAGATAATGTGATGGCTAATTTCAGAGGACTGTCAGTCTCATACACACACACACACACAGAAAACTAAAAGCAGCGCTGTGACATCAGGGAGAAGAAGGCCAAATGAGCAGCCACTTCCCACACACACATACACACTGCTGTGTGTCTCTGGCTGTTTTCAGTGCCTGACCCATTTCCTTTTTTATACAATGGGCAGAAGATGTGTGTGTGTGTGGGAGAGAGAGAGAGAGAGAGAGAGAGAGAGAGTGTAAAGCTCCAGGTTACAGTGTGTTCTCACCGCTGTTAGACTGGAAAAAGAATTTCACTTTATTGAGGAGTGTTAAGGCGAGACAGTGCTGTAGCTCCGCCCACTCTGCTCCACTCCAGGCCCCGTGCTGCTGTTCAGAGCTGACGGACGTCAGTGTGACGCGGCGGCGCCTGTCTGTAACACACTTTTAGTCACGTCAGGTTACCACCACACCGCTTTCACCACGTCACACTCACTCATCATCATCATCACAATCATCATCATCATTCCATCACTTTATCATTTCAACATCTCATCATTTTATTATTTTTCTGTTCAATCCTTTCATCATTTCACACTAATTTTATCCTTTGATTTTACTGATTTATTGTTTCATCATTACATTAGTTCATACTTGCACCATTTGATCCTTTCATCAGTTTACCACTTCATTCTATAATCACTCCCTCACTGCTAATAGACAGAGTGTTGCAGTGATTGAAACACTCTGTCTCACGCTCAGACTGAGAGACGGCTGATAAACCCGATTCAAGGATCTGCTGCACGTGATGTTCCTCCAGATGCTCACAGAGACCATGATGTCACTGCGTGGTCAGTTCTGCTTGCGCCGTTGCCAAGGTTATGCACTGCATGTAACCACTGAGCTGAAACTCTTGCTGAGTCGGTTATGACATCCCATAATGAGCATGCGGCCGTAGATCAGCTGCAAGTCGCGTGTCGCTCGAACGGGACATTCTTGTGTCCGTTACATGCGTTACTGAGGGACGAGTAGAATGCAGTGGGAACCCAAACTCCACCCCCTCACCTGCTCACCTCCTCACCCCTGACCCTTCACTTCAGGAGCTCGTTTACTGACCCGATCAAAACGAGGTCCATACCAGACCTTACCAGAGCTGTTTAGCAGCTGGGTTTGAGTCTGTAACATCACGTCACTTCTCTCCTCCAACACACACAAATTCTTTCATTTGATTTCCGGTGAGATCTGTATACCCCAATAACCAACCCCCCCCCCCCCCCCCCCCCCCCCCCCCACCCCCCCCCCCCCCCCCCACCCCCAATCCCCCGGAATGTTTTTAGATTTTAGTTTTAACTTTTCTCATTTGATCTGTTTTACTGAATTTATTTTAAAGTCTCAATGCTAAGCTCAGGTTTTTTTTCTTTTTTCTTTTTTTTTTCCTTATTTTGCTATATTATTATTATTATTATTATTATTATTGTCACCCTCTCCTTTCCTCCCCCTCTTCCACTTACTGATTACTAGTCAACCTTTCCATTTTTAAATAAATAAATTCATTTTTTTTTAATTGATTACCTTATTTATTTATTTATTTTCCACGCAATCTCTTGCTTTATTTATTTTATCTTTTTGACTAATTTTTGTCCTTTGAAAAAAAAGTATGGATACAAATACTTTTGTAAAATAAAGGAACGTTAAAAGTCAAAGTCTCTCACTCTCTCTCTCTCTCTTTCTCTCTCTCTCTCTCACTTCCACTCATGAGGTTTCTGTGCAAACCTGAGTTGACAGCCGTGCCTGATACTTGAAGCCAGCTTCAGTTTCAGGTAAAACTCAATTACCTCACACGCACACACACACAGGCATTCACACACACACACACAGACGCACACACACACACACGCACACACACACACACACACACACACACACACACAAGTCTGTTCTGCTGGATTAATGTGTTATTACAGTATTAAAGTGCTTCACTCTTCTAAAATATCCCTCCCTTTACTGTGTGTGTGTGTGTGTGTATGCGTGTGTGTGTGTGTGTGTGTGTGTGTGTGTGTGTGTGTGTGTGTGTGTGTGTGTGTGTGTGTGTGCACGTGTGAATGCCTGCCTGTGTGTGTGTGTGTGTGTGTGTGTGTGTGTGTTTCTCTTGCATTATTGTTCACTCAAAGTTACATCTCTCTCTCTCTTGTAAATTTTTGTGACCCTGACTATTTCATCTCTGCATTCCACAACCACAACTTATCCTCCTACCATAAACACACACACACGCGCACACACACACACACACACACACACACACACACACACACACACACACACACATGCATTCCACCCCCCTATATACCTCTCTGTCCTTCCTGGTCACCATGGCAACTGAGCATTTTCATGTTATCTCCCATTCTAATATCCCCAATTAGAGTGGGTCTGTTAGGGTGTGTGTGTGTGTGTGTGTGTGAGAGAGAGAGCGAGAGATAAAGGCAGAGAGCGAGACTTATAGACCTACCGTGTCCTTGACCCACCGTGTAAAAATCCCACACTAACGCCTCAGTATCATCGGCCCACTGCGGTCGTGTCCCAAACCACACGCCCTGCTCACTATGTAGGCCACGCACCACAAGCACACCACGGGGCTGTAGGTACCGCAGTGCATTGTGGGGAATTACTAAATGCAGTGCACCGCATGTGGGGAAAGGGATGATGAAGGGATGAAGAGATGAAAGGATAACGCTCAGGTGTGTTAGCTTTCCCCTGACTGATTTGGGACGTGCCCCATAGGGAGTGTGGTGGAGCAGGTGGCAGTTCGGATGATGATGTTCTGTCACGGTCCAGAATGTTGGAGGAACAATCTGTACACACACACAGACACACACACACACACACCACACATACACTATGCACACACATACACGATGCACGTGATTGTAATGAAGTATGAAATTAAAAACTTTCAGGAATGAAAACATGGCCATGAGAGGGATCAGGGTTTAACTAGTGTACAGGAATAAATCGCTCTGTGTGTGTGTGTGTGTGTGTGTGTGTGTATGTTCTAAAGACGTTCTTAAGGAAAACTTCATCTTATACCTTGACCAAGGTTTTCTGTGTGATTTTGTGAGGTTTTCTTTTGATTCAGAACTAGCTTAACTTTCTAGCGCATCTTGTCGGAGGTCAAAGTTCATTTCCTGTCGTGTGTCTCTGATCTGAATTCAGTCGTGTCTAGTTTACTGTCAATTTGTCGGGTTATTCAATCCCTGTGCTTTCAGCTGAGTTTATCTTGCTTCTGTTTGCACTTTTGTTAGCTTTAGCGTTAGCATTTATCCCATAGTCTAGCCATAGCCACATAGTTCTCTTTTTCCTGCTTGTATTTTAGTGTTCGCTCTACATCATAACAGAACTTCAGCCCAGTCACCGTCTGGGTGTCGAGGCTTCGAGCCAGTAGATTCAGTACAAGTTTCGTTTCATGAAGCTTCACTTATAATAGCACAATACCAACTAGCCCCAAAGATCACAAGCAGCACAATCAATATGTTCATGTAGCTGCAAGTAATATTTCATTCATTATTGACACTCGAGTCAGTTGTGTGTGTGTGTGTGAGTCCCTAATACAGCGGTACCTCTGCATACAGGTTTAATCCGTTCCGGAGGCAAGTTCTTAAGGTGAAACTTTGTATTGTGAATCGCATTGTCCCTTAGGAAATAATGTAAATACATATAATCCGTTCCAGTCGGCCAAAAAAATTACCAATATTAACAATTTCCAACATATAAAAACAATCAAAACATTTAGAATAGACATGTAAATGAAGTGAAATCTAAAATAAATAGACATTCAACCTCACTTAACATTAATTTATGACTCCTCTCGGCACCGACTGCTTTAAAACCCAAACTGAAAGCGGCTCCCTTCACTTGACTTTCCACTGACGCAAAAACAGGTTTTGCGCAGCTCTCAGATATATGCGCGACTTAGGTTCGGCCCTGTTGGTTGAAACGAGGCTTGATTTTGGAGCCGCCCCTTCCGCTCCTTTCTTCAGTATCATGCGTAACATCACTACTCCACCCGTCTTAAAGACAGTCCATGCTGCCTCACCTCAACTGGAACAAAGCACTGGCACTGGAGACTCCTTCCATCACGTATCGGCAATCACACATGTGTTTTAAATCTTTTTATTATTACAAGGTACACGTCCCTGCGTAAGCTGTTGCCATAGAAACATTAATGTATCAGATGTTATGAACAACATCATGAGATTTTCTTAAATACACTGCATTTGCATATTTATATACTTCGTTTCTTGTTCTGACATTCCCTTGTGCATAATCAAACAGCTCATTAAAAATTCTAATAACAACTGAATCATATCTTATCATATCAAACAGAGCGCCCCTGTGCATTATGGGGAATTGGTATACACACTCACACACACACACACACACACACACACACACATGCACTTCCTCTTTGCGACAAATATTGACTTCAATATAAATTGAAAAGAATACACTGTATTAACAAAGTACCTCTGTGTGTGTGTGTGTGTGTGTGTGTGTGTGTGTGTGTGTGTGTGTGTGTGTGTGTGTAAGAGTGTGAGGGTTGACAATCATACTGTCACCAGCGACTGAACTCACTACTCTTTCTTAAATAACAAGATTTTAAGACCAATCAGAATCAAGAATTCAACATAATATACACACATACATCACAATAAGTACTTAGAAAAAACTTTTGCACAGAAAGCTTTTGAAGTGATTTTAGATTTAAGCTATTCACAACACACACACACACACACACACACACTTTGATGATTTTATCAGTCCTGACGATGATGATGGAGCGGCTGTGAGAGCGAGACAGACGTCTGGTTCGGTACAAGTCACATCTCCATGTCTCTTCATTATGTCCTGAGGGGGTACAAACTTTTGCACTTGACTGCATCACACACTCCTATAATTCTGCAGTAATGATCTCATGATTAACTATGTGTGCGTTAGCTGGATTTATGAAAGATTGTGTTGCTCAGTGAACTCCAGCATGGTACTGTGATGTGACGCCACCCGGGCAATACCTGCAGCTGCATCCAAGCCTTACAACATCACTGGACTCTAGAGCGACAGAGACGTGTCCTCTGGAGTGACGAATAACGCTTCCCTGTCTGGCAATCTGATGGACGAGTCTGAGGAGTGGGTCTCGTCCTGTCACTCCCAATGCAAGGAACTCTTAATGCTGCAGCGTACCGAGACATTTTGGACAGTTTCATTCTCCTAACTTTGTGGGGACAGTTTAGGGACGGCCCCTTCCTGTTCCAATATGACTGTCCACCAGTGCACAAAGTGTGGCCCATAAAGACATGAATGAGTGAGTTGGTGTGGAAGAACTTGACTGGCCTGCACAAAGTCCTGACCTCAACCTGATAGAACACCTTTGGGACGAATTAGGGCGGAGACTGCGAGCCACGCCTTCTCGTCCAACATCAGTGTCTGATCTCACAAATGCGCTTCTGGAAGAATGTTCGTAACTTCTCATAAACACACTCCTAAACCCTGAGGAAAACCGTCACAGAAGAGTTGAAGCTGGTAGCGCTGCAAAGGAGGCGGGGCCGACATCATATCTAACCCTGGATTAAGAAGTGGATGTTACTCAAGTTCACACGCACGAGAAGGCAGGGGAGCCAATACTTTTGGCAATATAGTGTGTGTAGCTTATGGTGAGTAGTTTGTGTGTGTGTGTGTGTAGCTTATAGTGAGTAGTTTGTGTGTGTGTGTAGCTTATAGTGAATAGTTTGTGTGTGTGTGTGTGTGTGTGTGTGTGGGGAGAGAAAGGCATTGCAGAGGTAACAGTAGGTGTGATGGTGAGCTGGATCTGTGACTGATGTCTGGTACACACACACACACACACACACACACACACACACACACACACACACACACACACTTTCCCTCTTTCTCCTAGGTCTTCACACTTATGTCTCACTCCACCCATTTGTCATTACCCCTCTTTTCACACCTCCATACACAGCAGCTCTCCTGAGAACAGCCCCAATGCGCGCACACACACACACACACACACACACACACACATACACACACACAAAGACCCCATTTTAGAAGAATCATGGCTGCAGAAAATATAAAAAAATTGTATTTACTGTTATTTATAATGCTGCACTAACACACACACACACACACACACACACACACACACACACAGGTATACACATTTTCTCTGACTTTCTTTTTTCTTTTTCCTCCTTTTTCAGTACCTTACTGCATTCTCGCTCTCCTTCTCCTTCTTCTTCTGTGTGTGTGTGTGTGTGTGTGTGTGTGTGTGTATATACAGGTGTGGGAAGACGTCCAGTTGGATGGTGAGCAGAATTAGCAGCACACACTCTACGTGACCCACTTACACACACGCAGAGCAGCGCAGCCTGTTTTTGGGCCAGAACCATAGCACTGTCTTTCTCTCTCTCTCTCTCTCTCCCTCACATAAACACACATACACACACACACACACACACACATATGCTCAGCATGTACACATTTAAATTCAAATTCAAATTCTAATTTTATTTGTCACATACACAATCCTACACAGTACGATATGCAGTGAAATGCTTAGGCAACTGCCCTGACCTAAGAGAATAAAATTAAATTAAATATAAAATATAGAATATAAAATGTAAAATGTAAAATGTAAGAATATAAAAATATAATATATATATATCGACATATGCTCACACACCAGATAAGGAGCAAATATACACACCTCTTTCTACAGTGTCGGCTATAGACACTCTCTCGCTCTCTCTCTCTCTCTCTCTCTCTCACACACACACACACACACACACACACTCACGTTTGGGGCTCCCTGCTCTCACCTCGGCTGTTTTTGAATTCATATTTAAGTCAATATTTGTAGTGATGTGTAATGTGTGTACAGAATACCCATAATGCACAGGGGCATCCTGTTTAAATCATTCAGTCATTAATTTATCTTCATTAAGATTTTTAATAAGCTGTGCACAGTACAATAATCATTCTGCACACGGAATCAACATTGTACTGCTTAGGATGTCCACATAGTCCAGGGCTCGTATTCACAAAGCTTCTTAAGCCTAAAAGTTGCTCCTAGTCACAAAATTCTAAGAAAATTCTTATAATTATGACATTTTCTTAGAATTTCACCTTAAATTTAGGATTAAATCTTAGTTAAGATAAAAATGATTCACAAAATATCTTAGCCCTAAAAACAGCTCCTAAGGTAAAAATTGTTAAGAGTAGAGAGGAGGACTTTTAAGAGGCTTAAGAGTTTCTCTAGCAGAGGACAAAATGGCGGAAAGAAGAAATATTCTCCAAACACTGAACGTAAAGCTAAAAGTAAACACTGCTCTTCTGTCCAGTTTGGTTTTCTTGTTGTTTTACTTCCTTCCATCTCTCTTGGATTGTTGGCTACATACCATCCAAAAGTGCAACTTAAACAGACTGTCCTGTAATCATGTAAACTGGTAAACGCTGAGCCATTTTGCTCCAGTCAATCTGAAATGAAGTAATAAAATCAATTTGGTAAATAAATGTGAGAACTTAAATATAGTAACTACTGTACTGTGTGGAAATTGGTTGCTTCAAAAGTAGACACATTTTCAACATTTAGCCTATAACAGACACTTTCCATAAAGTAGCCTGTAGTCATGATTATACAATTTCATTATGAATTCACTGTTCACAAAGAGCGCATTTCAAGACTTTTGCAGAGGTCAGAGGTTATTTTTTATCAACCAATCGCAGTCCATGAATAGCTGCATCATCCCTAGCAACGGGGTCAACCATACCCCCTCACCAAGATAAAAGTTTTTGTACTTTCCTAGCTCAGAGTTGCTCTAAAAGGTTTTCTAAATTACTTTTAGTCTAGGACTCTCAGCTAGGACTTTTTAGGTTAAGATAGGAGCTCTCTGAGAGAATTCTAAGAAGCTTTGTGAATACGGGCCCAGATCTCTAACGATGTCCAACACGCTCATGTCGGGATTCACAATAAAAGGTTGAACATTTGTAGCAAAAAAGTGATCCGTAAAACCATCCAGTAATCCAGGAATATTCTAACACAGAAGCTCTGATTGCTTGGATTGCATTCACTATAATTATAAGTTTAAAAAAAGCATGATCTTGTTATATTCAATTAATATTGCCATTTTGTAAATAAATAAAAAATGTTTTATAAACATCTCCATTCTATATTTTTTCCAATTTCGTTACCATTTTAAGACCGTAGACCTATTAAAAAATCTAAAGTTTAGTCATACATCGGAAGCTTTATCCCTGATCTTTGAATAAGATGAGTAGAACACGAGTGCTCGCGGTGTTGTGAGACTGTTGTTGAGACTGCATGTGTAATGAGTGGGTTTGCGACTAAATCAGTCACAGAGTTCGGAGCCGATCGGAGGAAACACTTCTGATAGTGTAATGCCATGAAAATGTCTTTCTGTTGCGGCACTCAGGAGCTCGTGCACTGGGCACAGAATCGGTTCGGTCCGGAGCCATCGGTCATGTCTGATCAAACTGAGAAACAGCCGAATCCAGTCACTGGCTGCACCGGTGCACTTGACTGGTCCGTTATAAACATATAAATATAAAACATAATAAGACATTTAAAAATCTGTTTTGGAGTCAATGTGGCAATACGTGAATCAGCACAGAAACGAATCATGATTCATAACCAAATCGATTTCCCCATCTCTAATGAAAAGCATGTTAATTTCGTGTGATTGAATCTCTTAGTGCACTCACTGAAGTTAAACCTGAGCTGCATGTGGGACATGACAAAATCACACACTCACACACACACACAATCAAAGAAAGTGGTATAAAATTAAGGAAACACATTTGAAGCCACTCATAATTGCAATGATGTTTGTCTAAACGTTCAATCATTTACAATAAAACTGCAGAATTTCGTTATTTTGTAATATGTTCATAAGAACTGGGTGATTATCCACTTTTTATTCCCACTTATGTTCTTAATCAAAGATAGATAGATAGATAGATAGATAGATAGATAGATAGATAGATAGATAGATAGATAGAGTACTTTATTAATCTCAAAGACAAACTGTATATTTGATTGGGCTCCGGCTCTCAGGTTCTCACACATCTGTCCGGTTTACTGAATGATAAATCCCACACACTCCACACTGCTGAGAAACAGTCCACCGTATGCAGTGCCGGACATCTCTACCACAGACTTGTATGTGAGTGTGTGAGTGTTTCTCTGAACTACGATGGTTGTCAGAAGCTAGTTTCGGGTTTCCTTTATGGTTAAATTTCCTCTGATTCAGCTGCTTTTAACAGCGCGCTCTGTACCTCAGGTGTCAAATATAACAAGTCCTAGCGAGGAACTTTCACTCCCGGCTGCTTTTCTTTCTCCTCTAGCTCCGCTTCCCCCTCTTTTTCTCCTCCTTTTTGCTGCTAGCTCCTGCTAATGGTTTACAACGAGGAGACAAGTGGCCATATTAGCATGAGAAGAGATCGTGCCTGTCTGCGCGCGGGAGCCGCCAAATCCACACGCGGAGGTGTCGCGAGGAAGCAACAACAACAACAACAACAACAAAAAAGACCAATTAAAAATGAGCTAAATTCTATTCTTACTTTACTTCCTAAAGAACTTACTAAAAATATGCTTCTTTTTCATGCTACAGTTTATATTAAGTGTTTAGAGGTTTAATCATTTTCAGATTCGTGATCTATGGAGAAATACATGACTTTTCTTTTAGGTGTGAGAGTGAAAAAAGAATCAAGAAATAAATGCCTGCTTGTTAGAGAGACATTAAAGGTAAAGGTTAAAGGTGAAAAATCCATTCATGAATGATGAGTGGTTGCCATTATTTATGTCCTATTGATATCACTTTAACAAACATGCTCTTAGGAGATATCACATCAGCCCATGTCTCTATTTCAGATCAACTTTTTAATTGTAAATTAATGAATTGTTCTGTTTAACAGCTACTACAGTTGAAGTTTTTATTACATTTTATCAGCGCTCACTTAGTCCCTATTCCTGAACATTTGGAATATTCCAGAAGACCAACAGAAAATTACATCATCATCATCCAAAGTTTATTAATTTCTCTAAATTTTCCCTCTTTTATTTTTATCGATATTGTGTTATTCACGGATGAAGTCACTTCTGAATCTAGAACAGCCTCGTTACCTGATGTACAGCGTGACTGTACAGTATCATCATTATTAATCATTTTGACACTGTTTGGTGAATCATTAGATTGTTATTAATGTTCTCATGATCACAGATAATCATTTAATCACAGTTCGTGTGTTTGCAAAAACAAACAACACAATATTTTACTTTTAGCCTTTTTACTCATTTATGAGCTCCAGCTGTACCATGAAGAAACTTGATATTTAAAACAAAGCAAACAAACAAAAGAACTGTAGGATTGTTGCCTGAGAGTATTGTTTAATGATTGAATGCAGGGTTTCATTTCAGATCCAGTGCTTGAAAATCTTTAGTAAATAAATCAAAAGTCAAACATTTTGAAGAGAGGGACATAAGAGTTATATTACATGACTGTCATGAGGAATGTTTATCAAATTATTGTTATTAGAACTGTAAGATTTGGTATGTGTACAAAAATGTAAGACACAAAATAAAATACCAAATAAATACAGTACAGTGAAAACAAATAAATAACATTAAGTTTTTGATTTGGAAATCTGTGTGAGGTAAAGCGTTGCATGGAACCGGAAGTACAGTACGGATTAATGTATACACATTTATGCACATTAAGTTGCTGTGCGAACTCTGATTAAATCTCTTTAGTGCCGCTTTATGTTTCTTGTTCGCTGGAGAATCTCTGACTGTTTTTGCACCGCTTTGTGTCAAATATTTTAATGAGCCCGAGTCACGTGTCTCAGTACGCCTTTGAGAAACGTTAAGGGAAAATTTGCATATTAAAGCAACGTCTAGTTTTAGTTTATTTTCGGACATTGGCTATTTTTTGTAGGGTGGGGTGGGGGTTGTCATGTTGTACAAGTTGTTTTTAGGTAATCCTTTGAATTGTAGTTTAAACTTTAAACAGCTATTAAAGTGATTATACATTTATTGTGACGCTTTAAGGAGAAATATAAGGTGTAAGGTGTGTGCGTGTGTGTGTGTGTGCATGTGCGTGTAACTCTAGCTGAGTCATTTGGAGCAGAAATATGATCATGCCCGTGGGAACCAACTGACAAATATTTGATCACATTTTTATCTCTCAGCATTAACATTTAGTCCCACAGTTTGATTAGACTGATAAGCTAAAGTGCTTTTTAGAGGATTTTGTTCAAATAAATGATCTCATTGGATACACACACACACACACACACACACACACACACATGCAGCAATCTGAGCTTTAATTGTGGAAATAATGCCTGCACGTCATCTCAGTAATGTTGTGTGTGTGTGTGTTGTTGTGGGGGGGTTCAGTGAATTAACTAACTACAACTTAATATGACCAGTGTTCAGATACTCACCTAATAGCTATTGTTGTTGTTGTGAATATTGGTGTATTTTTGTTTATTTTGTTAAACCTACTATGTTTTAATTCGCTGAATGTGTCTCAGTGTGTTAAGGCTAAGAGTTACTGATCCAAAGGTCGAGGGTCCGAACCCCAGCACTGCCAGGTTACCCCTGTTGGGCCCTGGAGCGAGGCCCTTCACTCTGTCTCCTTCAGGGGGCGCTGTATAACGGAGTCCAGCATACTAACAATAAAAGCTGGAATAAGTGAAGAATAAAGAATTTCACTGTGCACTAATGTATATGTGATGAATAAATGCAGAACCTATACTTATTATGTTTATAATGTTTCTATGTGTCTACAAATTCAGATTGATGTTATTTATAATGTAATCAATGTTTTATAATCACTTTTTTATTCTCCTGAACTGAATTCTGTTATTGTTCAACGATAGGCGAGAAGGCGGGGCCTGGGTATGATTTACAGGCTGAGAGAGAAAATAGAGAGTGGCAGCGCGAATGGTAGAGAAAGGGGGTGTGGCCTATTGCGGTGGGTGGGCGGTCCTTGTTCCCCCGAGCTCGAGCTGTGGTCAGAGCCGCCCCGTGCGGGTGTCAGAGAGTGTGCGGTCCGCGGATTTGTGTGTGTTTGTGTCGCTGTTTAACACATTTTACTGTTGATTATTTTACTGCTGAGCGCGTGTGTGTGTCGGATTATAACCCTGAGAGGATCCTCCGCGAGCCCGGCGCGTGAGCAGCGCTTCATCACGGAGACGCCGTTTGGGGGATTTTCAGGGTTTTTCTGGAGCGTTACAAAAGGAGGCTTGTGAGAACTGGAGTCCGGATCTGCGTTTCGCCTCACACTCTGGATACCAGACCAGAATCTTCTGCATCTCTCTCTCTCTCACACACACACACACACACGAACAAACCGTGCGCGAGGTTACATTGTATCCGCGCACGTTTGATCTTTCTGCGAGCTCTCCGGCATTTCATCCCTGCGCCTTTTATTTCTTTTCTTTCTGCCTGTGTGTGTGTGTGTGTGTGTGTGTGTGTGTGTGTGTTCTCCTCCAGCTGGATCTCTCTACCCAGGCCTTTAACAGCTCGCATTAGTCAGTCTGAACACACACACACTCGCGCACACACGGGTTTGGTGTGAGAAAAACTTCATAAACTCGACTGCGCGTGTGCGCGCCTTAGAGAGAGAGAGAGAGTGTGTGTGTTGCGGTTTATTTTTTATTTTTTTGCCCCATTTCCCTCACACCAGTCTGTGTAAAGCCCAGAGTGTGCGGAGCTCCATGGGGTCTCGGTGTGTGAGGCCCAGCTGACAGGACACACACTCAGGACACACACTCCTCCCTCCGGAACGCTTTTTCCTTTTTGTGTTGTTTTTCCTCCCTTTCCGCGCCGGGACATGTCGTGGGGGGGCTCTCCCTCAATCATGCGGCTCGTGTGCAGGAGTGTGACCGCGCTGTGGATCCTGCTGCTCACCGCACGCGCTGATGAAGGTACACACACACACACATAAACACACTCACATTTATTAATTGATATTACACCTATTAATCTGTTAATTGGTGTTATGCTGAGTGCGCGCGCGCACTCACACACACACCTCCGCTAATTTCCCACGGATACTTTCAGCTACCTGTTCGCTTCTGTCGCGTGTGTGTGTTAAAATAAGACCTGCACTGAAATCGGCTTCAAATTACGCAACAAAAAGACACAACTAGACCTCAGTACAACTAGACCTCATTAAAAAAAAATATATATAAATATTCCTTATTTTCCGACCTGATTGAAATCCAGTGCGAAGTCACACAGACACTTTTAGATCACTTTTTATGATAAGATAACACACGTGATCGATCTTAAGACATTTCTCGCCAAATCACCCAAGAGTGAAGAAATAGTGAGTGAGTAGATTGGGTAAGAGTATGGATCTGAAGCTGTGTGTGCGTGTGTGTGTGTAAGTAATGCATGTCGGGTTGAATGCACTATCGCCTGCAAATTTTGATGTTTTCTCCCCTGATCTGTGTGTGTGTGTGTGTGTGTGTGAGAAAGAGAGAGAAACTGGGTTAAACATTTTCTAACTTCGTTATACATTATTACTGCACTGAGATTTTTAGAAAGAGACATCACACTGTAGGATACACACTCTTGATATAAATAATTTCTATAATAATAATTGTTGTATTCTATACTCAACATCAGACAAACTCTCCAATAACCCAATATTATATATTTAGAGATTTCCATGAAAGAAATGTGGATTGTACAAATGAAGGAAAAAAACACGTACAGGAAGTAAAGTTCTCCATACAGAGGCGGAAATTAAAATTTTTTTTTAAAGCAAAATGTGCTTTGTGTACTTTCTAAACATCCTCTTGTAATTTGTTGAAAATTAAAAGTTTAGCAACAGGTTTGTGTGTGTGTGTGTGTGTGTGTGAGAGAGAGAGAGAGCCCTATATGTTTGCTTCACATTAGAGTCCAGTTGCAGCAGCTTCACAATCCAACCGCGAGAAGAACTATTCCATTCTTCTTTTACCCTAAACTCTATTGAATATCAACTAATTATAAAAAATTCTAGCCAAGCAATCATTTCCCCTACATATGTAGTCCTTTAGGATATCGTGTGTTTGTGTGTGTGTGTGTGTGTGTGTAATGTATGTACACAGTCAGACTGTACTAATCTCCTCCACCACTCTGTCTCAGTGCTCTCCCTTTTTTCTGTATTAAAATCGTTCCTGAGCATTTGATTAGCTTATCAGTGTAACACAGACCGGTGCTAAAGCTGCCGCTACTGATAAAGTGCTGTTCATCCAGGACATCCTCGCTTAGGTCGAGGAGCTTACCGCGCAGAAACGTGCGTCTCGGTCAGCGGTGTGAGCTAGCGCAGGTAAAGAGAGGGACGTTGTGTTTTTAAAGAGGAAAGTGTTCGGTCAGCTGGATCAGGAACTCTCAGGAAATTGGTCAAAAGTGCTTATTCAGAGAGAGGGAGAGAGAGAGAGAGAGAGAGAGACACACACACACACACATGGTGAAATGTACACATTCTTAGCATTTAATCAGATATGGCGACCAATTCTGAGTTTGTGTGGTTTTGGGATGAAATACGTTAAATATGAAACTCGGTTATTATTGTTTTATAAACACAATGCACAAGAGTGAGAATAAAGCTGATGGATTACTGGTGAAACGTTCACCTGATCACACCCTTTAACCCTAACTAAGATAATGTCAGTATGTAGTGCGTTAACACTAGAGACGGGAATCACCAGGGAGCAGCCGATAAACTGGTGCTGATTTAATTTGTACTGCGATTCTAGAGACGGGAATCACCAGGGAGCAGCCGATAAACTGGTGCTGATTTAATTTGTACTGCGATTCTGTAAGCATATTGATTTTATAAATATTCAGATTATCTATCTGTAGTTAAAACTGTTTCATGACGAGAGCTCTGCGATTAGATTCATTGAATCAGTTTTTGATTCAGAATCAGTTCATGTGTTAAAATGTTTGTTTAACATTTGTACATTTATCTAGTCTCGAACTGATGACTTGCTTTAAAGTGTAGTACAGCTTTAGCAGGAACTGTGTACCCGGCAGCCTGCTTGCAAAATCGTTTTTGTGTTGGTTGGTGTCAATATCAGCAAAATTAGCAGGATAAATAAAATAGTAAAAAAAAAAATTTTTTTGACTACTAGTTACTACAGACACCTAACCCTAGGTGTAGGTCTAACACGTGTTACACAGTGGTTCAGTGTTCATTAGGTACTTTCAGTATTTGTTACATTTGTTCTTCTCTGACGATTTGAGCAAAAGCACTACTCATTCTGTGAAAATTGTACTTGAAACTGGCTAAGCGATGTGCGTTGCAATATTCTGTATACTTAAGTTAAGTTCTGTATACAGAGTTAAGTTGGTGCTGTTACACATCTCAATACAGTATTCAGTAAAGATTTTTTCATTTATGCTTGTTTGCATTTGAGGTGGTAAAATGTTGCAGGCAGTTTTTTATTAAATTGTAACAAAATCTAAAGAAAAGTCAAGTTCAGCTGTTTACAAAGTCGAATCTACTTACAAAATCGCAATACAGATCAGATTGGTACAGAGGTGTCGCAATAATATCATATCGCGTCGTAAAGCTAAGTACACTACGCTAAAGTGTTAGCTGTATGGCGTTTGTGTTCAGCAGACCATATTTAGGTTTATCAGGACGGGTGAAGATGCGGTGTCTGTGGCGCGGGTCTGTTCACTTTCACCATGTTAAGGTTCTCCCCCAGGCTACGGCTTCTCTTTGCTAATGTTCTGAATGATTTATCGAAACCTGAAGCGTTATTGATTTTAGCTCGATTGTCATTGAGTTTCATCCCAAGCTCAGAGATTTCCTCAATCTGCTGTTGCTTTTAAGAGCATTGATCTTCGTTTACACAAACACACGCACGCACGCACGCAAAGGAGCTGATGGTAGAAATAAATGCAGGTGTAATTATTTTCCCTGTTATGTTGATATGATTATGGAGCTGTGTGTGTGATTGGATTCCCTGTCGTATCATTTATACATGCTGTTGATCAACACGACACGGACGTTACACACCAATGGCGGACATGAAATTCCTCACGTTCCTTAAATTGTGTGTGTGTGTGTGTGTGTGTGTGTGTGTGTGTGTGTGTGTGTGTGTGTGTGTGTGTGTGTGTGTGTGCACGCGCGCGCAGCCGCTCTCTGGGACGTGACGAGATCGGATTAGATTAGTTCAGTGTCGGGTGTCGTATTTCGTACTTGGGTTTAGGAAATAAATCAAAATCTGGTGTGATGTGATTCTGGATGTTTAATGAGGCGCTGTAGAAACACACACGCGTCCACTTGTCGATAGCCCTCCATCCACAGTTAAACATGATAAAAAAAAAACATGACGTGTTGATATGCACAAACTCGCGATATGCAGGTGACCTTCAAGG
>CM059212.1:24739669-24852169 GCA_030347435.1 Clarias fuscus
GGCGCATCGGTCCAGAGCTGTGCTGGGAACTCTTTCTCTCTCACTCACTCACTCACACACACACACAGACACACACACACACAAACTAAAACACTCCAGAGTGAGGAGAAGACCACTGCAGGGTTACACTTTGGTCTGAGAGACCAGAAAGAAAGACACACACACACACACACACACGTGACCATGCACAGAGGGATGTACAGACATGTGTTTAAGACCCGCATACACAGGTGTGTTTGTTCATGCCAGTCATTCATCACTTCATCGCTCCACACTTTCATTACTGGTTTTCCGTTAATCTGTGATCTCCTTCTCTCTCTCTCTCTCTCTCTCTCTCTCTCTCTCTCTCTCTCCTTGTCTCTCTCTCTCTGTCTCTCTCTCTCTCTCTCTCTCCTTGTCTCTCTCTCTCTGTCTCTCTCTCTCTCTGTCTCTCTGTTTCTCTCTCTTTCGTCTTTTCCCTTCTTTCTCTCTCATGTTTCTCTCCTGTTTTTGTTCATCTCTCTCTGTCTCTCCTTTGTTGCTGTCTTTTGTTTTTTTCTTATTTTTCTTTATTTTCTTTCTTCTTCTTACCTCCATCTCTTTCTGTGCAATTTTCTTCTACTTTTTACTTCTCATTTTTACTTTTTTTCCCTATATAAGCTCCTCTCTCTCTCTCTCTCTCTCTCTCTCAGGTAAGTGGTAGTCTTGTAAACAGCCGAGCCGTGCCGGGCTACAATTAGTCTCTCACTTTAATTAAGGAGAGGAGACCGCGTGCCAATTACAGAGAGAGAGAGAGAGAGGAAGTGTGTGTCTATAATTAAAGAGAATTGGAGTGTGTGGGGTTGAATTGGTTACGACACGACATTCAGATCAAGGTCACCTCTTCGCTACATATTGTCTGTGCGCGCGGCGGGGCTTGCGTGTGCGCGCGCGCACGTGTGTGTGTGTGCGTGCGTGTCAGCGAGTAAAGTTAACTTAAAAGAGATTTGTGTAAATATTGTATTAACTTCTCACTCTGACAGGAAGTATGCTGCGACAAACAAAAAACCCGCCGTAGCCTTAATCCTCCCGTAACAAACCGCCGGCTCGCGATGATGACATCATAAAAACGAGTCAGTGACAGGCACGCAGGTGTTTCTGTGATTTATTGTGCGTCTGCACGCTTGTGTTTGTTACAGTAAGTGAACACTAATCCCTGATTTGCTCTGTGAATTAAGTAGATTGCTGTGACAGGATGAGATGTGGATGTACACACACACACACACACACACTCACTCACTCAAACACATGCACACATGGCATGCAAGCTTTTCTTTTTCTATAAAACATAATGACAGAGTAAAGATCACAACAAAGACTGTTGTGATTATCTTAATACCAAGGTGTGTGTGTGTGCTTGCTCACACACACGCACACACACACACACACACACACACACTCAGAAAATGTAGCCTATCAGCTTTATGAGGCGGTGAGACTGAAGAGTGAGAGTGAGGAGGCGAAGGAAAAGACGAACAGATAGATGAGAAGAGAGGAAGAGGAAAGTTACAAAAGTGTACGAGAGTGTGTGCGCGCGCTGGAGTGTAGAAAGAAGAAAGAGTGAAAGAGAGCAAGATGGTAAAGACATGGAGTCAGAAAGAAGGAGACGGAGAGAGAGAACGTTTGAGTCTAAAGATATGAGGTGGGACAGAGAGAGAGAGAGATAGGTGTGTGTGTTGAGTGGTGGAGAGAGAGAGAGAGCGCGAGAGAGGATTGTAGGAAATGAAATAAAAGAGTGATTAAATGAAACAAAGCTGTGTGTGATGAGAGGATGTGAGAACAGAATGAGAGACAAAAGTGTGTAAGATGTATGAGTAAAAGAACTGAGAGGGTGAGTGCACGCACACGCCGCAAAAGTGCATGAAAATGGTGAGAGCTGAGTGTATGAGGCCATGAGGAGTGAGCGTGTGTGCAACAGGAGTTCCTGAAGACCATTAATTTGTCAATAGTGTGTGTGTGCGTGTGTGTGTGTGTGTGTGTGTGTGTGTGTGTTTCTGACATTAGCTGCTGGATTCAAGATTGAGAAAACACTCGACCCAGATACATACAGACCGACTCAGATGGTGGAGCGGGACGAGACCAATTACAGTGGAGCTTTTCCTCAGAGGGACAGAGAGTCAACAAAAAAAACAACAACTCAATTTTACCCAAAGAACCTGAGAACTGAACAGAGAGAGAGGGGGGGACAGAGAGAGAGAGAGACATGGAGGGACAGAGAGGGACAGACAGAGACAGGGACGGAGAGAGAGGGAGATATTATGCGGTTTATTTTTAGATGAAAGAGAAGACTGAAACAAGTGCAAGTGCGGCTGATTAAAAAACACTCAGACATCAATAAGTAATGAGCGACACAGATGTGGGGGAGAGAGACGAGTGTGGAGAGAGAGGAATCACTGTTGGAGAATGAAATCAACACACACACACAGGCGTGCTTCTCTCAGACTGACGTGAGGCAGGTGTTCCTCAGGTGTTACGTCATGTGATCTCCACGCCTGACCCCGGGTCATGGTCGGCGGCATCGTCATGGAGACGCTAAATACACGTTTCTCATCTTCATCATGGTCGGCGGCATCGTCATGGAGACGCTAAATACACGTTTCTCATCTTCATCATGAGGAATAAACATCCATATTACAGATTCAGTGATGAACTGAATATTGGTGTGTGTGTGTGAATTGAATCGTGTCCTTGTTCCCGTGTCCATCTATTTCCCTACGGAGTCAAAAAAATCCACACTGCATGATATTTATAAAAGACAAGCAGACAGATGGAGCGTTTGTCTATATTTGCGTGCGTGCGTGTGTGTGTGGTGGGTGGTGTGTGTGTGTGTGTGCACAAGACCTTTATTTAACCGCTCTTTTCTCTCCGTCTCTCCATATGAGGTTCTCATCCCGTGTTTCTGATTATTTGCTGCATCACATTTCTAGGATAAATTTAGTGTGCGCGTGTGTGTTAGACATGCGTTCGATAATCAGTGTTTTGAGACACACACACACGTTGTTATCTCTGTCCCTGCGTCTGGGAGGAGGAGGGTGTGTAAGTAGAGCAGTGGGGTGTGAATGCTTGTCGGAGATGTCCGTCCTGTAATTGTGTTAACCTGTGTCTGCATGCGTTCGTGTCTGAGTGCGTTTGTGTGTGTGTGCGCGCGTTTGTGTGTGTGTGTGTGTGTGTGTGTGTGTGCGCACGCTCTCATCTCCATCTTTCCTGTGTGTGTGTGTGTGTGTGTGTTCCTCTAGAGGTTTTAATGAACACCAAGACGGAGACGTCAGACCTGAAGTGGACCACTTACCCCCGGCCGCCTGCTCTCGAGGTGAGACCACTATACGACCAAAAGTTTGGGCACCCCTGACCAGGACACTGTTACAATACACTCCACACTAACGATGTGGATCTCACAGGCATCATCACGCTGGATCAGGAACTGTGTGGTTCCTCTTGGATATCTTAGGGAAGCTGTAAAGCTTCAAGGGGGAATCCCGAGACACTCAGGGGTCAGGGGTCAGTGCTGCTCGTACAGGATGTTGTGTTATCATCCTGTTTAAATTCTCTAACACGACTGCACACAGAGTCCTGCCTGTGTGAGTGTGTGTGAGTGTGTGTGTGTGAGTGTGTGTGTGTGTGTGTGTGTGTGTGTGAGTGTGTGTGTGTGTGTGAGTGTGTGAGTGTGTGAGTGTGCGTGTGAGAGTGCGTGCATGCGGAAGTTTAAAGCCAGGTGTAAAGTGTAGTTTACCATTACTGATTGTGTGTGTTCTCTCTGTCTCTCTCTCTCTCGCGCTCTGGCTCTCTCTGTCTCGCTTTCTCGCTCTCCTGCAGGAGGCGAGCGGTCTGTGGGAGGAAGTCAGTGGTCTGGACGAGGAGAACAACAGCGTGCGAACGTATCAGATCTGTCAGAGCGACGGCGCAGCGAGTCACTGGCTGCGCAGTAAGCTGATCGCGCGGCGCGGTGCCTCGCAGGTCTACGTGGAGCTGCGCTTCACCATGATTGAGTGCTCGTCCCGCAGCACGCACCACCGATCCTGCAAGGAGACCTTCAACCTCTACTACTATCAGAGCGACACGGACGACGCCACGCCCACACACCCCGCCTGGATGGAGAATCCCTACGTCAAGGTGTGTGTGCTGTGACCACGCCCACATAATCTTTATTTTATTGTTATTTATAAATACGAACAGACCTCAGATGAGAAGGGCTCATCATGAGCCTTAAGCTTTTACAGACACACCACTGGGAGCTCCTTTCACCCTGACCCCCCCCCCCCCCCCCCCCCCACGCACACACACCCCAGCTTTTTCACCTTTTTATGATTTCCTCAACGACAGAATGAATCTTAATTAGAACCTGGCTGTGTCTCTAATCACACACACACACACACATACACACACACACACACACGCCTGTAGTGCACTAGCAGTGTGATGATGTTCACACTGATTCACATGCATTTGGCTACAAAAACGTTGATGTGGTGCAATAAAGCACTCGCACGTCAGCTCTTCATATAAGGCCAAAGGGGCAGAGCCACCTGAGTGGTATGAAGTGGTTTTGCCGAGCGTGTTTGATGCTGATTCCGCTTTTGTGTTACAGTAACATTGTGACTATTGCTCCCTCTGCACGTTGATGACCTTTGACCTTTGCAGGTGGACACAGTGGCGGCGGACTACCTGCTCCGTAAAGGAGGAGAAAAGAAGTTCAACGTGAAGACACTGCGCCTCGGCCCTCTGACCAAGCGGGGCTTTTATTTAGCGTTCCAGGCTCAGGGAGCGTGCATGGCCCTACTCTCGGTGCGTGTCTTCTTTAAGAAATGTCCCTCGCTCACGCGCTCGCTCTCCATCTTCCCCGAGACGATCCCGCGCTCTCTGGTGCAGGAGGCCGTGGGCGAGTGCGTGAGGAACGCCGCTCTGCTCGGACCCAAAGCCAGACCGCCCAAGATGTTCTGCGCCGAGGACGGGCAGTGGGTCGATCAGCCAAGCAGCAGCTGCACATGCTCGCCGGGGTACGAGGCCGGCCCGGGAGAGCTCGAGTGCAGGGGTAAGATGCTGCGCACGTGTGTATGAGTGTATGTGTGTGTGTGCGTAAGAGGTGTGTGTTTGAGAAAGGTTAGCTGGCGCGACATTTCAGTTGGATCAGGTCAGTTTGATCCGCAACGAATCAGCTTTACCCAATTAGCATAAAATTTGCATACATTTGAATTCAACTTGAGCTGACCAGACTGCAGTGCATCGTGGGATAAAAGAGAGAGAGAGAGGGGAGGAGGAGCGACAGATACAGGGAGAGGAAAAGAGAAGATGAAAGGAGGAAGGGATTAAGGAGGAGAGGTGGAAGATGAAGGAGAGAAAGGAAGACAGGAGAGAAAGTGAAATGAAGGTGAAAGAAAGGACAATGGCCACGGGACGAAGGGACGAGGAGGAGGAGGGACGTGTACAACGCCATGAGCGTAGGAGAGAGAGAGAGAGGGGATGGCTGAGGGTTCTTTTTTTTATTATTATTGATGTCGAGTTAAAACACACACACACACACACACAAAGCAGAGTGTCACACTTTTGAGAATCTTGAGCCTTACTTATCTGGTGTGAACATTATCTGCGATTTTTTTTTTTTTAACAGCTCTGTACACACACACACACACACACACACACACACACACACACTCACTCACTCGTGTTCTCCCATGGGAGTCCATGTTGCCGGACTAACATAAATTCACACTGACAGCATCTGCGACTTTCACACTGTTGAAGAGGAGAGAGAGAGACGGGGAGAGAGAGAGAGAGAGGGAGAGAGAGAGGTAGTGAATTAGGTGAAAGAGGGCTTTGAACCTGAATAGGACACTTCAGAACGAG
Source organism: Clarias fuscus (assembly GCA_030347435.1). NCBI lineage: Eukaryota > Metazoa > Chordata > Actinopteri > Siluriformes > Clariidae > Clarias > Clarias fuscus. The sequence goes on from CM059212.1 coordinate 24,745,529, forward strand.
GGTGAAAAGAAAGGAGCGGAAGATGGAGTGAGAGGTCGGATGGAGGTCGAGTGAGTAACGATGTCAGAAAAAGAGGAGAGCGGATAGAGAGCAGAGAGAACTGGGAGAGATGTGGAGAATGGAGGGAGGAGAAAAAAGAGGTTTCTGTGAGTTTCATCATCATTTATTACATTACTGCAGGATGAAAACCAGTGCGTGCGTGCGTGCGTGCGTGCGTGTGTGTGTGTGTGTGTGTGTGTGTGTGTTGATCAGCTGTATATTGTGATTATTTTATTCCTCCTACACCACAGTGACTTATAATATATCCACTTGCAGCTTTTATTCATGAAACAGAAAAAAAATCTTTCAATCTGAAATATTTAAATATGCATGTTTCATTTTTGTATCAACTTATGTCGAATTAAACGCATCAAATAAGATAAAAGAAAAATATGTATACGAAAGTACAAAAATAGTTGCAATATGAATCAAAAGAATTGAACATCACTCAAATATGAATCGAATACGGATTAGCTAGGAAAAAAAAGATCAAAGATAAATAGGAAGGATGGAGGGAAAGTGAGAAAAAAAGACAATCACAATGAATCCAGAAATTAATCAGTTAAACTTCATATATGAATTAAATTCAATGAAAATTATGATGAATCAAATACAGTTCAAAGTGGATCGAATAGGACGGAGTTCATATAGAAGGAATTATTAAATCAAATAGAGTTTAAATACTGATTAAATAAAACAGGAAAAGAAAAACAAGATGAATTTAATGATTTATCTGATCATTCTGATCCATACACATTCACATTCCATACAAACTTCCATAATTTCCTTTGATTGTGTACAAATTGTTAAAAGCACTATACAAATAAAATTTAATTTAAAAATTAATTCATGCTCATCAAGATGGAAAAAATAAATCATCTGCTTTGTGTTAAAGGTACAAATTAAATACAATAAAAAATAATAAATAAATAAAAGGTAAATCAAAAAGGAAGGAAAGAGAAACGAACAATGAATCAAAACCGAGTCGTTTACATGTCGAGTATGAATCAGAAGCGATTTAAGTTCGGTGGAAAGAAAGATGTGTGGAAACTAATCGGATGTGAGGAAGAAGGAACGGAAAACAGAAAGGATGAATCAAAAGTGAATCTGTTATAGTTCAAAGATACATCTAATACAAGTGTAAGAGGAGGCAATGAAATGAATCAAATACGGTCCAGAATGATTCAGACCGGAAGGAAGGAAAGGAAAGCACAATGAATCAACACTGAATCGTCTGTAGTTCAACTGCGAAAATAGTAATGAAAGAAAGGAAAAAAAAAACAATCAAATATAAATCAAACACGTTTAAATCGGGTGGCAATAATAAAAGCAATAATTAACGGATACTTTAAGTAATTATAATGAAAAAAATCATCAAAAGTGAATCGATTACAGATTTAATAGGTAGTGAAAGGAATCAAATACGCTTCAATATGAATCAGACGGGAAATCAAATACAGAGGAATGTCACATGACCATCACAGTGCGTACGGCGGCGGTAACGTGACGAAAATACACATCGGGGGTGTTACTAGTGTTACTACACCATCTGTACCGCACGCTGTGTGTGTGTGTGTGTGTGTGTGTGTGTGTGTGTGTGTGTGTGTGTGTGTGTGACTCCTTATCTCAAAAGAAGCTGTCGTAAAGTTTCATGAGTTCATTAGGATGAAAGTCTTAAGCCCCCAACACACACACATTTCTGCATAATGGATCAGTCCAGCATGGAGTGCTCTCTCGAACTAATGATGAATGATGATCCTCTGGATTCACTCTCTGTGTGTGTGTGTGTGTGTGTGTGTGTGTGTGTGTGTGTGTGAGATGGGCAGGCTGCTTTGTGTTAAAGGTTTGTCATCTGCCATGCTAAATCGGAGCAGCTGTTCTGTCTGTGGGAGTGAGACTCCTGGAACACACACACACACGCATACATACACACACACACACCTCTAAAACTTCGCTCAATTACTTACTTAGTCAGCATTCATTCCATTACATACTCCCACCCTACTGTTCTCCCCTCTGTGTCACACACACACACACACGAGTCTCCAGGCCACAGCAATGAAACAATAAAGAAGGTCCAGCACAAAGGAACCCTAGTGACCCGGACAATTAGGCGTAGGAGGACAGAGACAGAGAGAGACAGAGAGTGACCACACCACACCATATTTCTCACACACACACACACACACACAATTGTATTGCTTTACATACACACATGCACACACACGCACTGATCACTGTTTTTATTATTATGTACATATATGTATATAGTCTTTTCTTTTTGTTCACGAGTCTTTGACTAAATGTCTGAACTCTTTTAACTTGTATACATTTATTTATTGTTCCTCTTTCTATCCTGTTTGTTTTTTTACTCTCTTCTCTTATGTTCTTGTGTCTTAACTCTAAGCTTTGGCAACATGAATGTAAATATTTGTCAAATCAGTAAAACCTTTAAATCTTGAGACATCTTGAGAGAGAGAGAGAGAGGGAGAATATAGATTGCAGGCCAGCTTAACCCTCAGGGCCAGAGGTGAAGGGTCATAAAGGTCACGTAGTAGCTCAAAAAAGATGAGCAGATATAAATCTCACACTAGTTGTTTTTAACTGAAGGAACACCTTTACATAATAAAGCTGTTGTCTTTCTTGTGCTTGAAAATTAAAGTGGTCACTTAAAAATGGCGTTACGTCCCAGTCTAGTGTCGGGCCGTACAGCAAAAGAATGGTTCAGGGTTCTATTTTAAACTGAATGGAAATGGTGGTATATGGCAGATAGAACTAGATCCAGTCATTAATTGATGAAATAATGAGGTGCTTTACAAAAAAATACACACACACACACACACACACACACACACACACACACAACAGGAGGAGGAGAATCAGATTCAGGGTGCACCCAGGCCAAAATAATAAACAAAATGGTATTTAGATTTAGTAGCTAGATTACCTGCAAAAAAAAAAAACACACACACAAACAAAAATACAGGTTCCTTCTCTGACTCCCTAAACCAAAAACAGTGAATAAATTCCCTCTTCCCAAAATAAATGGCAGCCATGCCCCTGCTACTGGTGAGTGCACAAACATACAGTGAAATTATATCCAAATATATCCAAAGACCAACCAAACATACACACACATACACAAGCCGTGTGGAAGGTCAGGTAGATGTTGATGTAGGGAGAGTCCGAAAACCTGGAGCGGCGCGCGACCAGGACACGATACACACACGCGAGCGCAACCAAGCACAGCAACACAGACAAATACAAACAGCGACCAACATGTTGCGGGTTGTAACAAAGGCCAGCGGTTTGCTTTGTAAGAATTTGATGGCATTTGGTTCTTGTGAGTTTAGTGCGTTTGTTCTCAGTCAGTCAGTCAGTGCACGGCTCTCAGGGTGTAAGTAGAATTACAGATTTTAAAAACTAAAATTACTAAAACTACTTTAAAAAGTAGAAACACAAAAAAATCTGCTCAATTACAGTAACGCGAGTAAACATCATTCGTTACTTTCTACCTCTGATCACGTCAGTAAAGCACATTTACATCCTGAGTGAATCCTGAGAGAGGGATTGTAAAAGGGTGTGGTCCTAATGTGTGTAATTAGCCACACACAAACTTTCTCACATATGTCTGCACACACACACACACACACACAAAGTGGTGCTTTAATGTGTGTTTTGATTAGCCTGATTAACTCATGTTAATCAAGATGAGGCAGAGACAGAGGGACAGAAACAGAGAGAGAGAGAGAGAGACGGCTGTGTGGAGAGACAGATGGACAAAGGGAGAGACGGCTGTGTGGAGAGACAGATGGACAGAGAGAGAGAGACGGCTGTGTGGAGAGACAGATGGACAGAGAGAGAGAGACAGCTGTGTGGAGAGACAGATGGACAGAGAGAGAGAGAGAGACTGCTGTGTGGAGAGACAGATGGACAGAGAGAGAGAGAGAGACTGCTGTGTGGAAAGACAGATGGACAGAGAGAGAGAGAGACGGCTGTGTGGAGAGACAGATGGACAGAGGGAGAGACGGCTGTGTGGAGAGACAGATGGACAGAGAGAGAGAGAGAGAGCGAGAGAGAGACGGCTGTGTGAAGAGACAGATGGACAGAGTAAGAGAGAGAGACTGCTGTGTGGAGAGACAGATGGACAGAGAGAGAGAGAGACGGCTGTGTGGAGAGACAGATGGACAGAGAGAGAGAGAGACTGCTGTGTGGAGAGACAGATGGACAGAGAGCGAGAGAGAGACTGCTGTGTGGAGAGACAGATGGACAGAGAGAGAGAGAGAGAGACGGCTGTGTGGAGAGACAGATGGACAGAGAGAGAGAGAGACGGCTGTGTGGAGAGACAGATGGACAGAGAGAGAGACTGCTGTGTGGAGAGACAGATGGACAGAGAGAGAGAGAGACGGCTGTGTGGAGAGACAGATGGACAGAGAGAGAGAGAGAGCGAGAGAGAGGCGGCTGTGTGGCGAGACAGATGGACAGAGAGACAGAGTAGAGAGAGGGACAGATGGAGGGACAAAGCCCTAACATTCCTCTCCAGGTTACTGAACAGTGCTGCAGTGTCACATCTTCTACAGGACGTGGTGTGTGCGTGTGTGTGTGTGTGTGTGTGTGTGTGTGTGAAGGTGAAAGAGAGAGAGAGAGAGAGAGAGAGAACAGAGAGAGGAGGAGGGAGAAAATAGGATGGATAAAAAGAAAGAGGAACTGAGAGAGACTGGAGCAGAGAGAAAGTTCACTGTGATTGTGCACAGACATTGTACAAGTGTGAGAGTGTGCGCGCGAGAGCGAGCGTGTGTGTGGTGGAAAAGCCAGTGCCGAGCCTCAGTTCTGTATCTCAACACATTCATGACATCCCTGTGTTTAACACTCTCTCACACACACACACACACACACTCCACCTCTTCCTGCTCACGTACACACCACTCACACACAATACAGACCAGACCCTGCTGCCCTGCTAATTATTTAGCCTGCCGTGTGTGTGTGTGTGTGTCCCTCTTTTCTCTTTCACTGATGTTAGAGGTCAATGTAGGGTCACATTCCCCACTCACTTCACACTGTTCTACACACACTTACTGTTTCACCCTCGCTGTGTGTGTGTCCCTCCTCCATGTTTCTCTCTTCCCATGTCTCTCACTCTTCCTGTCTCACTGCATGTGTCTCACACTCTCTCCCTGTCTCACTCTTCTTGTCTTACTGCCTGCATGTCTGACTGTCCCTTTCTTGCTTCCTGTGTCTTACTCTTCCTGTCCTTCCACATGTTTTACTCTTCCTGTCTCACTGCCCGTCTCTCTCTCTCTCTCTTTCTCTCTCTCATTAAGGTAAATGTGTCACTTCAGCAGGAGTGTGTATCAGCACAAACTCATTATACTTCATATAAGTGTGTGTGTGTGTGTGTGTGTGTGTGTGTGTGTGAGAGAGAGAGAGAGAGAGAGAGAGAGGATGGGCGTTCACAGACAGGGTGTGTACCTGCGCACTAACACCTGAGTCAGTATCAGCTTTCACCGTCAGTGTCTCATCACTTTTACTCAGAGATGCATCACACACAAACACACCATCGGGTTTAAACACAATAAATATTTACCAGTGGAGCAACTCTGAGAGCGTGTGTGTGTGTGTGTGTGAGATGGTTATTTATATTTGGCTGGGAAAGGAAGAGCCTGTCTGAATTGTAATGGTGATGTCATGACCGCCTGAGATTAGAGCTGACGCTGGGATTTTTCCTCACACACACACACACACACACACACACACACACACACACACACACACACACACACAGAGTTGTATTGACATGTATGTGTGTACCTTCCATGATTACACCTTTTTTTACAGCTCTGTGTCTGTGTGTGTCTGTGTGTGCAATGATAATGCTGCACCAGGGGCAGTGGAAAATCTTAGCCAGCAAACCTTTTGTTTTAAAATCTCACACACACACACACACACACACAGACACACAATTTGAAGTTTGGTTGTGCAGCAAATAAGACTTTTAAAACGTTTACTCTAATGATTGACCCCAAGCCCGACCCCTCCTCTCAGACAGGCTCCTTAACCCCGCCCCTCATTTCAGACTGTCTCCATAACCCCACTCCTTACTCTCATATTGCCTCCTTAACTCCTCCCTCTTCTCAAAGATTGTCTCCCTGACTCCACCCTTCCTTATTTGGCTCTGGGTCCTTAACCCCATCCCCTTATTGCATACTGTCTCCTTAACCCCACCTCCTTCTCTAAGGCAGGCTCCATAATCCCGCCCCCTCATCTAGGACTGCCAGATGAGTGTTTCAGTGCGCGTGCGTGCGTGTGAGAGAGAGAGAGAGAGGAATGGTACGAGTAGTAATGTCAAATTCATGTTGTTTATGTTTCCTGACAGTGATGAATGGATACTCCACTTCTGTTTGTCTTTTTATAATGGGCGTGTGTGTGTGTGTGTGTGTGTGTGTGTGTGTGTGTGTGTGTGTGAGTGAGAGAGACAGACAGTGAGTGTGTTTTGTAGACCATGTTGTGTAACTATTTTTAGTTGAGATGGACTAACACTCGTCCCCCTTGTCCCCCCAGCGTGTCCCGCGGGTCACTTTAAGCTGAGCCCCGGTGCCGGTCCGTGCTCGCCGTGTCCAGAGTCCAGTCACACCGGGGAGATGGGAGCCGACTCGTGTGTGTGTCGCCCCGAATACCACCGCGCTCCCACAGACACACTCGACTTGCCCTGTACACGTGAGTCTCTCTGACACACACGCACACACACACACACGCACAAAACATCCAGACGTGCACACGTACAGCTTTAACATTGGACTGAGAGAACACACACACACACAAAGAGGCACAAAGAAAGGCATTATGAAAGAAAAAGCACATACCACTTTTGATTATTTTGGTCTCTTAGATACACACACACACACACACACACACACACACACACACACACTGTGGCGTCATGAACTGTCTTTATTTTCTTTCAGACTTTCCCTTTTATTTCTTTATCCGCATTTTCTCTCTCTATATCTGTCTCTGTCTCTCTATCTGTCTGTCTGTCTCTCTCTCTCTCTGTCTGTCTGTCTCTCTCTCTCTCTGTCTGTCTGTCTGTCTGTCTGTCTCTCTCTCACTCTCTATCTGTATTTCTCTCTCTCTCTGTCTCTCATCAATTGTCCCTTGCGCCACGTTCCACTCTTTATCCAGCCAGGTGTTCCATGCTTTGTGTTGCATGCTGGGTATTGTAGTGTGTCTCTGCCGGGGACGCCACTGACTGCAGCGCATGATTGAGTGATGGCTCTCACCAGGCCGTGATGACCTGAGGGAGGGGGATCTCTCTGGGGTTAAAGACCCATCTCATGTTATCTCGCGCGTGAGCACACACACACACACACACACACACACACACACACACACACACACACACACACACGCGCTCACATGTGTATCCAGCATGCACTCCGTATCCCATAATGCTCTGCAGTGACTTAGTTATGTTTATGTGCATACTGAATAGGGTGTGTGTTAACATGTTTGCTTATTCGTTTTTTTTCCCCTTGTTTATCTGATACACACACACACACACACACAGGCTAGATGGATGATCTAGTTTTTGGTTTGTTTATTGTTTCATCAGCAAATATGGCACCAGTGAGTCGCTAGACAACAGTGGGCGGTGTGAAGACTGACACTCGCACCCACGTGTGCGCGAACACACACACACAGCACTGAAACAGCACTGGATTTTTCACTGATATAAGCTAGATTTGCATGTTCACACACATGACTAAATGCGTTTGGGATAGAATTACTGTGTGTGTACACGTGCGCGTGTGTGTGTGTCTGCGTGCTCATTAGAGTGCTGTTCTCCTGTAAATAGTAATAATTAAAGTTAATACACAGCTAGAGCTGGGCGATATGCCCTATAAATTGAATTTCTATTTTTTTAAAGACCAAATTCGATTTTCGATTAAAAAAAAACAGACAGTATAGGTTTTTTTTTATTATTATTTACTTAAGCAAAACGATATAACCAAACATTACCTGCTTATTTGGATTAAAAGTATATATATTAAATCACAATTTTGCAAACCACATGCAACTTACATGCTGAATAAAATCAAACAGGAGCCTGACAGCATTTTTTTTTAAACTGTCTATATGGGCATAATGTCTTTAGCGATATAACACGACACAACATCAGTAATCTCTTTCCATCGAGGCCCCTCTTATCATATGGGATACAGTGGAGAAATGTGCTTGCTGTTTTCACCTGGCTTTTAGCCGGTGTTTTCGCGCTGCCGCTTGTCTTGTTTAGCTTGCAGCGCCAAACACGACGCCGATTCAACAGTGTGTCTCTGTTTGAGGTGCGCGAGGAAATTAGTCGTGCTCGAGTAAATTAGCTTCTTTTAGTTGCCACAAACGTCAGACAGATTTTACACCGGGCTTAGGCTTGTTCAATGTGTAAAGTTGCGAACCCGAATAATTTCCATACAACTGAAGAAACCGCGCCTCTGTTGGACACAAGCTCTTTGGTTTCATTAGAACGTGCTGCCATTTTGTATCTCGTATTTTCCACGTGTGAGTCACAGAGGGGGCGTGGCAGAATTACAGAAGCTCGCGGTGCCGCACCAAAGTGAAACTGTAAAATCACAAGTGTGCGGTTAATTAGCCGCGCCATCATGTGGTCGGACAATCTTGTCTCTTAATTATTCTGCCATTGGTGCAATTACAATTGATCTAATATTTTAATAAAAATCGCGACACCTCGATTTAAGAAAAAACTTAATCGTCTTAAAACGTAAATTCGAATTAATCGAAAAAATCGCCCAGCCCTATACACGGCTCACGGAAACACAAGGTGTGTGAAAGCGAGAGAGAGTGTGTGTCTGTGTGAGAGAGAGAGAGAGAGAGACTAGATGTAGCGCTTAGCATAAAATTCTGGTTTCATTTCCAGTAGCTCATTAGCATAGCAGTAATTAGTGAGCTGCGCTAGTCAGCCTCCCAACCGCTGCACAGCTGTTAGCATGTTAGCACAGCACAAGGCTACGCTCACCTCCAACACTTGGCTTCATCACCGGGTCATGTGACCACATCTGCACTCAGCTGTGGTCAGGTTAACTTCTGATGGCACATGACACACACACACACACAGACTGCAGGTCTTTGTACTGAATTTTCACACTATTTAATTCAATTTCGATTTGATTTGATATTATTTAATAACATTTTCTTTGATCTGATCCGATTCAGCCCCTCTGTGCTGTCTGTATCTCATCACACCTGTGTATTGTTTCTCGTCCCTGAGCGCAGGAGACAGCTGGAGCGGGGGGTGGGGCCTGATATGCTAATGATCATGTTTGATTGACGTTGTCCGGCTACGACCATGGCACGCATCATTAGTGGTGGCTAGAATATCTTTTGATTGCTGATTGGAGCGGTTAGACACAGGTAGCTCCGCCACTTTTTTATTAATAGGTGAAGTGTTTGTGTCTGGTCCTCAGGCCCCCCCTCGCCTCCTCACACCCTGTTCCCTCTGATTAACGAGACCTCGGTGACGGTGGAGTGGAGCGAGCCAGTGGACAGCGGCGGGCGTTCGGACCTCTCCTACAGCGTCGAGTGTCAGGTGTGTGTGACGGCGTCGTGCACGCCGTGCGGAGACGGCGTGAGCTACAGACCCGCCCAGCGAGGCCTGACCGCGCGCAGCGTCAGCGTCTGGGGACTCCGTCCACACACCAATCACATCATCACCATCACTGCAATCAACGGGGTTTCCCATCTCAGCGGCCAGGGGCCGGCCTCCGCCAGCATCAACATCACCACTGGGCAGCATGGTGAGGGGGGTGGTGTGTGTGTGTGTGTGTTTACAACTAGAGAACAGAGAGTGAGCGAGAGAGTATCACAGGAAACACTTTCTCTCGCTTTCTCCTAGACGATATTAAATCTTTAAGAAGAGATTCAATTTAAAAAGGGAAGGAAATTAAAAGGTTGAGGAAAAAAGAAGGATTTTTCCAGGAGCTCAGTTTAAACGTGTGTGTGTGGGGGGGGTTCCGGTGCTTGTCTCAGGGAGAGAGAACACTCAGTATAGTATAACTAGTGTTTTTGTTTCTCCATGAATTTTGAGTTAATGTTGGGTTTAACTTGTTTTCTCTTTCTCTCCCTTTTTTCTGAATGTTTGTGTGTGTGCGTGTAGTTCCAGTGCTTGTCTCAGGGATCAAGAGGAGCACAGCAACTGAATCCAGTCTAACACTATACTGGCCAATCCCGACACACACTCACTACAACATCCTACAGTATCAACTGCGCTACTGCGAGAAGGTTTGACACACACACACACACACACACACTGATGGATGATGCTTGATTGGGTTGTATGGAATATTTAGGTGTTATGTAAAACATACAGCAGGTTTGTATATAACGTATTGGTGATGTATATACTAGGTGGCGTGAGTGCGCGCGCGTGTCGAACCCGTGTGTTCCCCTCACATCCGTTTATACGCTCTGTGTATCTGGACGTGCCGTATGAACGCTGGCTTTTTGTATGTTGAGCCGGAGGATACGCTCACACACACTGGCTGGAGCGGAGACGGAGTGTGTTCTCACTGTTCCAGAGTGTGAACTATAAACCCTTTGCCAAAACAAAACACACACACACAACACACTGCAGAAGCTTTCACACGTTACATAATCAAAAGTAATACCCACTCTGAAATGATCCACGTAATCTCTCTCTCTCTCTCTCTCTCACACACACACACACACACACACACACACACACACACACACACACACACACGCGTGAACAGGACTGTGTAAGCTAATAAGAGAAGTAAATGCGCTTACTTTGTGAGGACGGGAAACGCTTTTATTCTCTCTCTCTCTCTCTCTCTCTGCGTCTCTCTCTCGTCCTCTCTCCTCCCTGCCGCTGTTCTTTTTATTTTCTTTCTTTATTTTTATTTCGGTTGTTAATCAGTGTTTTGTTTTTTTGGCGGAGCTGTTGATAAGAGTGTGTTGCCAGAGCAATTAACGAAATCAAACGGATTAGATAAACAGCAGGTAATTAAACGCCAAACAGGAACTTAAACAGAAATAAATACTAACACATTATAAACCTGTGTGTGTTTGCCCTGTAGCAGGAGCGCGGTGCAGAGGAACACTCGTGCCGCTATAAGGAGAGCACCAATAACCACGTGGTGCTGAGTGACCTGCGGCGAGCGACGGCGTACGAGGTGCAGGTGCGAGCGCGCACGCCGTCGGGGTACAGCGTGTTCAGCCAGGCCAAGTCCTTCAGAACGCTGCCGGACGGTGAGACTCCGCCCCCGACACCTCACACACTGGTGCATCGACCACAATCGTACAACGCGCTAGCATCAGATCAGCTGCAACAATAAAAGAACTGAGATTTTAATTTAAATTCTATTTTACCAATTACAAAATTTTACCAATTACAAAATTACAAAATTTGTACAAATAAATTAAAATGAATTGTTAGTTAGTTTTTTGGGTTTATATCGAATCAACAAAAAACAATCCCAGGTTTTTCCCCCAGTTTTGTACAGGCCAAGTGAGTTAGTGTTCACTCCCCAATGTGACCTCATATAGGAAGAGCCCCTCCCCCTCATTACGCACGCACGCACGCACGCACACACACACACACACACTTACGGACTTGTGTCAGGAGACAGTAGAAAACACGACCTTTAAATTTTTTATTAAATTTACAGAAACTACAGTTTATTCATGTGCTGGGCAGGTGAGGTGAGTGTGTGGAGGTGAGTGTGTGTGTGTGGAGGTGAGTGTGTGTGTGTGTGGAGGTGAGTGTGTGTGTGTGTGGAGGTGAGTGTGTGTGTGTGTGGAGGTGAGTGTGTGTGTGTGTGGAGGTGAGTGTGTGTGTGTGTGGAGGTGAGTGTGTGTGTGTGTGGAGGTGAGTGTGTGTGTGTGTGGAGGTGAGTGTGTGTGTGTGTGGAGGTGAGTGTGTGTGTGTGTGGAGGTGAGTGTGTGTGTGTGTGGAGGTGAGTGTGTGTGTGTGTGTGGAGGTGAGTGTGTGTGTGTGTGGAGGTGAGTGTGTGTGTGTGTGGAGGTGAGTGTGTGTGTGTGTGGAGGTGAGTGTGTGTGTGTGTGGAGGTGAGTGTGTGTGTGTGTGGAGGTGAGTGTGTGTGTGTGTGGAGGTGAGTGTGTGTGTGTGTGGAGGTGAGTGTGTGTGTGTGTGGAGGTGAGTGTGTGTGTGTGTGGAGGTGAGTGTGTGTGTGTGTGGAGGTGAGTGTGTGTGTGTGTGGAGGTGAGTGTGTGTGTGTGTGGAGGTGAGTGTGTGTGTGTGTGGAGGTGAGTGTGTGTGTGTGGAGGTGAGTGTGTGTGTGTGGAGGTGAGTGTGTGTGTGTGGAGGTGAGTGTGTGTGTGTGGAGGTGAGTGTGTGTGTGTGTGTGGAGGTGAGTGTGGAGGTGTGTGTGTGTGTGTGTGTGGAGGTGTGAGTGTGTGTGTGTGTGTGGAGGTGTGAGTGTGTGTGTGTGTGTGGAGGTGTGAGTGTGTGTGTGTGTGTGGAGGTGTGTGTGTGTGGAGGTGTGAGTGTGTGTGTGTGGAGGTGTGCGTGTGTGTGTGGAGGTGCGCGTGTGTGTGTGGAGGTGCGCGTGTGTGTGTGGAGGTGCGCGTGTGTGTGTGGAGGTGCGCGTGTGTGTGTGGAGGTGCGCGTGTGTGTGTGGAGGTGTGCGTGTGTGTGTGGAGGTGCGCGTGTGTGCGTGTGTGGAGGTGTGCGTGTGTGGAGGTGTGCGTGTGTGGAGGTGCGCGTGTGTGGAGGTGCGCGTGTGTGCGTGTGTGGAGGTGCGCGTGTGTGCGTGTGTGGAGGTGCGCGTGTGTGCGTGTGTGGAGGTGCGCGTGTGGAGGTGCGCGTGTGGAGGTGCGCGTGTGGAGGTGCGCGTGTGTGTGTGATTTGATGCTGGTTTATCAGCGTGTCACTTTGTCGTTTTGTCTCGGAGCTCTGATTATCGATGTCTTCCGCCTCGCTCCGCACTAAAGCCTGAAGGTTAAAGTTAAAATCTTTGTTGTTTTCTCAACTCTCTCTCTCTGTCTCTCTCTTTCTCTCTCTCTCTGTGTCTCTCTCTCTTCCTCTCAGAAGATGTCTCCTCGTCCTCGCTGCTCGTCACTGGGATTCTGGTCGCCGTGGGGATGATCCTGCTCATCGCCGTCATTGGTCTCGCCATCTACTGCATCCGGTGAGAACGACAGGCAGGAGAGAGAAAGAGAGAAAACGGGTGTGTGTGGGTGTGTGTGGAGGTATGGAGACATGGGGCGGACTTAAAGAAGTATTGGTAACTGGGTTATAATGTGGTTATAAGTCACTTATAAGGAAATGACGAGGCTCTGGTGAAAGATGAGCTGCATGAAGTGTGTGTGCTGCATTTAAAGACTTCCTCTCCTCCTCCATTTACCTTTACATAGAACGAGGGGGGGGGGGGCAGAGGGGGAGAGAGGGTGGGGGGGGGAACAGGGAGAGGTAAGCTGGAGCAGGATGCAGCCGTCTCCACAGGCCAAGTCAGAACAATAGGAGTGACCCTGGGGCCACACACACACACACAGGTTTCACATATTTTCACACACCCTTAGAAAGCACTAAAAATGAACAGATGTGTGTGTGTGCGCGCGCAAAGAATGTACTGTACTCAGTTGATGAATATTAACGCACACACACACATGCGAGAGGAGACTTTGGCCAACTCAACACTGGGTGGGACAAAGCAGCTATTTTGATCCACACAGAGACAGAAAGACGGAGAGAGAGAGCGAGAGAGAGGAAGTAAAGGAAAAGTGAGAGAAGTAAAGAGAAGAGGAGGAGATGTGGAGAATGAGGGTTGAGTGTTTTTCTGCAACTATGAGAAGTGATGAGACGATGAAAACATGAGGAGGAGAGGAAGGGAGAGCAGATGGAATTGAGGGAGAGGGAGGGGCCTCGCCTGAGGGGTGTGTGTGTGTAACTTGAATCTGTAGAACATGCAAGAACAATTACACCCTGCTCAGAGCTGAGTAAAGTGGAGCGGACAGACGTGTGTGTGTGTGTGTGTGTGTGTGTGTGTGTGTGTGTGTGTGTGTGTGTGTGTGTGTGTGTGTGAGAGAGAGAGAGAGACCAGGTTTACATAACCATATCACAGCTGCTCCTCATTTTATAAACAAAATGAATTTAATTTGTGTGCGTGTGTGTCCCTACAGCAAACAGAACCGTCTGAAGGATCCAGAACTCAGTGATAAAAATGGCCAGTACCTCATGGGCCAAGGTGAGAAAACCCACACACACACACACACACACATGCCAACACTGATACACATCCGTCACCCACATAAACACACACACACAGGATGATTTAGTTTATTTGTCCTTCACACTTAAACAGCACGTACAGATTCCTCCCCCCCCTCTCTCTCTCTCTCGTTCTTTCGCTCTCCTTTATTATTTTTGGTGTTCTGTTTTTCTCCCTACTCGTGTGTGTGTGTGTGTGTGTGTGTGTGTCTCACCCTTCTGTGGTGATGGTGAGTTTATTCTCTCTCTCTCTCAGGAGTGAAGGTGTACATCGACCCGTTCACCTATGAAGACCCGAACGAGGCTGTGCGAGAGTTTGCTAAAGAGATCGATGTGTCCTGTGTTAAGATCGAGGAGGTGATCGGAGCAGGTGAGCGCGAGTGTGGTCATTAATTCTTAGCAATAAGGACCGTATGACAAGCATGTAAATGAGAAGATGTGATTGGATCACAGGCTTTGTGAGGGGCGGGGCTTACGGTGGGGCCAGGAGTATAGTTACAGGGAGGTAAGGGGCGGGACCAGGGGTGGTTATAGGGAATTAGGGGCGGGACCTGGGGTTACATGGGGTTAAGGGGCAGGACCAGGGGGTCAGATACAGAGGGCAAGTGTGTGTGTCTGTGTATTGAGACCTGTGTGTTTGTTCAGGTGAGTTTGGCGAGGTGTGTCGAGGGCGCCTGCGTGTTCCCGGTAAAAAGGAGAACTATGTGGCAATAAAGACTCTGAAGGGCGGTTACACGGACAAGCAGAGGCGGGACTTCCTGTCTGAGGCGTCAATCATGGGGCAGTTCCACCACCCCAACATCATCCACCTGGAGGGCATCATCACCGCCAGCTGTCCCGTCATGATCATCACCGAGTTCATGGAGAACGGAGCACTCGACTCCTTCCTCAGGGTAAACAGGCCGTGTGCGTGCGCGTGTGTGCGTGCGTGCGTGCTCTTTATAAATGATCTCTGCTGAAATATTCACATGCTCTTATTTCTCTGCTTTAATAAAAGACTTAAATCTCTCTGAAAACTGACTGCACCAGACACCGGTGTTTCCCTGTGCGTCTCCCCACACACACACACACACACACACACACACACACACACACACACACACACACACAGAGTAATTGCTGTGATCTCCTGCTGACTAGCGTGGGGTCTGCCTCAGTTCTGGCCGCTCGTTCTCAGTAATTGAGTTTGACAAAAGCGGCGTTTAGACGGCGTGGCTCATCATGAGCGAGATCCCAAGTCGACACCGGCGCGCCGACGGATCAGCGCCGAGGGACAGGTACGCCGCCGCTAGACCCGTATCCGGGATCAGTGTTAATGAGTGGCGAAGTAAACAGCGTCCCTGGTAGCGCAATGATCGCTGTGTATCAGCTAAATTTCACACACACACACACACACACACATTTAAGAAACTTTAATCAGACGTCCGATTTAAATCCTAGTCAATTCAATTAAATTTTATTATTACAGCGCTTTTAACAATTGTAATTGTCGCAAAGCAACTTTACACAATCAACAGAAAAGTATGGAAGTGTCAGTAGAGCAGCGTTTTAGGGTTGGTTTGTTTTTCGATATTTTTTCAATTCTTTTTTCACTCTCTCTCTCACGCGCACACACACACACACACACACACACACACACTCACTCACTCACTCTGTCTTTTTCTCTGGGTCTCTCTCTGTTCAGCTGAACGATGGTCAGTTCACGCCGATCCAGCTAGTGGGAATGCTGCGCGGGATCGCAAGCGGGATGAAGTACCTCTCGGAGATGAGCTACGTACACCGCGACCTCGCAGCGCGCAACATCCTCGTCAATAGCAACCTGGTGTGTAAAGTGTCTGACTTTGGGCTGAGCCGCTTCCTGCAGGAGAACTCCTCCGACCCGACGTACACCAGCTCACTGGTTAGTGTATATACACACACACACACACACACAATGCGTGCTTCATCTTCCTTTTCATTTTCTTTCTCTCTTTCTCTTCTTGTTTATTGTAACTATGCAACACACACACACACACACACACACTGTTTGTACACACGTCTGTCCCTTCTGTCCTCCCTCTTGTTGTCTCGTCTCTGCTCATCCTCCTGTCCTGTGGTTCGTTCAGGGCGGTAAGATACCGATTCGCTGGACGGCTCCGGAGGCCATCGCCTTCCGCAAGTTCACCTCCGCCTCTGACGTCTGGAGCTACGGCATCGTCATGTGGGAGGTGATGTCATTCGGAGAGAGACCGTACTGGGACATGAGCAACCAGGACGTAAGTGTGTGTGTGTGTGTGTGTGTGTGTGTGTGTGTGTGTGTGTGTGTGTGTGTGTGTGTGTGTGTCAGAAAAAAAGGTGTGATAATTTCCCTTCTCATCAATTTTTATAAAAATAAGCGATGGTTCTAAAAGCCCCGCCCACTTCTCCCATTTCCCTTCTGTTATCCAAACAGGTGATCAACGCTATCGAGCAGGACTACCGCTTGCCACCGCCCCCTGAATGCCCCTCCCACCTCCACCAGCTGATGCTGGACTGCTGGCAGAAAGAGCGAACGGCTCGCCCCAGGTTCGCCAACATCGTCTCCGCCCTCGACAAGCTGATCCGAAACCCCGCCTCTCTCAAAATCACAGCCCACGATGGCGCAGGGTGAGTGCGTGTTTCAATGGAATTTTATTTGTTAAAAGTTGCGCATAAAACAACTGAAAGTTTGTGTGTGTGTGTGTGTGTGTGTGTGTGTAAGTAAACTACACCATGTTTTTATCTTTCCCAGCATGCTCACCTTTCAGTCATTCCTGTTTTTCACTTAGCCCTGCCCCTCATGTCAATCACCTGTCAGTTATCCCTTAAGCCCCACCCATTTCCCCTCAGTTGTTATAATCCTGGCCTGCTTTGCTCTCAGCATGTCCACCTGTCAATCAGGACTGCAATCACGCCCTCTGCGGGTCAGTTTATCCAGTTTCACACTTTGCCCGCCTCCGGGGCCCAGCTGTCAATCATCTGTCCTTCTCCTCTCTGATTGGCTGCTGATAAATACGGGTGACCACATGACCTAGATTAATTTCAGCTGCAATAATAATAGTGTATGTCTGTCTGTCTGTCTCTCTCAGGCCGTCTCACCCTCTCCTGGACCAGCGCTCCGCTCTGTCCTCCTGCAGCTCGGTGTCCGAGTGGCTCAGGGCCATCAAGATGGAGCGCTACGAGGAGAGCTTCATACAGGCAGGATACACGTCCATCCTGCTGGTGACTCACGTTACCGCCGAGTGAGTAACACGTGCACACACACACACACACGCGAGCGGGCAACAAATTACTTTATTTTTATAATGATGATGATAAACTAAGATGTAAATTCTAAAATAAGTGTCATATTCTTTTATCTAGTTTTACTAACACACACACACACACACTTTTATATTAATATTAACACCCCAATCATTTATTAGATTTATATAGTCCAATTAATTGTATTTAAATAATTACTGATTAACTGATTTCCAGCAGATTTAAGGGGAAAGTTTTATAAATGTGTGAAAGTGTAATTCTCCAGTCTGTGTTAATATTGCAAAGAAATAAAATATTACATTACATTAAAATAATATATTATAATATAAAATTTTATTAAATAATAATAAATATATTAATATATTTCTCTATATTAAGGTATTCAGGTAGATATTTCTGTGCAATTAGCATAATTAATTTATAATAATAAGCTAGTTAGTTATGTGTAGCTCGTATACTGAAAACTAGCTTCAGCACACATTTACACAACGCTCTCTCCCCCCTGTCTCTGTCCCTCTCTCCCCCCTGTCTCTGTCTCTCTCTCACTCCCCCATCCCTCACTCTCACCGTGTGTGTGTCTCTCTCTCTCTCTCAGGGATCTCCTGCGGTTGGGCGTGACTCTCGCTGGCCATCAGAAGAAAATCCTCTCCAGCATTCAGGCGCTTAGAATCCAAAACAAGAGTCCTAATAACATCCTCTACTGACTGCCGTGGAACACACACACACACACACACACACACACACACACTATATACACACACACTCTCATTTATAGACTCGGCTCTTCCTGTGATGTGGACCAATCAGGACAGGACTTTGTTTGCCGTCCAATCAGGAGCTGGACGAGGACACGGGAAACGCTTTCCGTGTTTAAGAGACGCTTTGCAGCGAGTTTGAGGGTCGCCATGGCGACAGTACAGAGTTTTTAATAAAGAGCGTCAGAATGAAATGAAAAAGTGCCACGTTTTGGTGGAGGACTTCCACGCCGTGTTCTGCATTCAGAGTATTTTTCTAACGGAGTGTGTTATCAGAGAGAGACGCGAGGACGAGGAAGACCGGCGGGGACCGTGCCCAAGCTCTGGCGGTTCTCCACACCGGGAATCTTGTCTCTCTTCTCTCCTTATGCACGTGACACTCGGGGGATTTGATTACTTTCCAGTATCTGCAGTGTGTCCTGTGCGATGTGTCTCTCTCTCTCACACACACACAGTCTCCCAGTGGACAGTTTGAATTGATATCAGCAATCTGATCTGATCCCTCAGACTGTAGTCTGTTTACATGTTTTTACACGCGTCCTGTTCGGATGATCTTCACCCTGATCAGATTATTAATCCAGATTGTACAGATATGGTGTCAGTTATCCTGAGTTTACACACACACACAGTGTTTGAATGTAAATCAGTCGTTTCTTGTTTCACGTCTCGTTCCTGTAGCCCCGCCTTCAAATGATCACATGACCACCAAGCGCTGTGGTTCTCAAAGCAGGGTCCGTGATTTATATATACAGTATATAGAAGATATTTTTTGCCTCCTCTCTCAGTTTTGTACCGGTTTGTTTTTGTTATATTTAGGGGTCCGAGCCGCGCGGTCGAGTCAGACTTGATGCGGTTTAGCAGGGAAGAAAGTGTTTAGCTTACAGATAAAGGGGAGACTTGAAAGGGGTGCTTGTAGCCGTACAAGAGCAGGCGCTAGGCTAACCCGCTAGCCAGGGCAGGCACTAGGACGTAACTGAGCATTAATGTTTTAAAATTCAGCACAGATTCAATGCATTCTCTCATTAATAAATAGTCAATAAATAAAGAAAATGCGCCAAATCCTGCTGAAAAGTCACAACTTGTAGTGTTTTACATTCCCAGTATTCACGTGGTTTTCAAAATGATGGCACGAGTATCGTTTATTGGGACAGCTAAATAGAAATCTGAATATTTAATTGAGGAATAATAAATAATCAATCAGGCCTGTGAGTTTGGTGCTGTTCATTATGTCACCTTATCACAGGCAGCAGGGTGTGTGTGTGTGTGTGTGTGAGTGAGTGAGAGAGAGGTGAGCGAGGTAGTGTTAGCACTTGAGATTTTATTCAGGCGTAATGATGGACAGTATCAGGTATCTCTCACACTCGCACACACCCCATCACACTTCTTTGCTTCCGTGCTTTAACCCCAGGTGTGTATGAGGGTTCATGATCTGATCTTCACATTGGAGAGCTGGACCACACAGCAGCATGGGGATGATGATGAAGATTATTACAATAATGATGATTGTTATAATAATTATGCCTTTGTTTTCTTTTGATGTATAGGATTTTTTTTATGTAAATGAGTTCCTTCAGTGTAACCTGTGTTTCTGTCCCAACAATAAAACATTTACACACACACTCTTGAACACACACTCTCTCTCTCTCTGTCTGTCTGTTTACGCACTAGGAACAAAAAGAAGAAAAAGTATCAGTGATGTGATTATTGTCTTAATAACAGCTTAACTGAAGCGCTAGCAAAAATGGATGTGTGGGTGGAGCTTGAAACGGCGCTGCTCGATGATTGGTCAAAGTTTATATGTCGCTATTCAGGACGCGCGCTCTCAGCATTGTTTCTGCTTCGTGAATATTCATGAGCTGGTGAGGAATTAGACTAGAAAAAGGCGGAGCTGCGAGTTGTTCTTTGGAAAAAGTGAAGGAGTGACGAAACTTTTCCTATGAGGCCAAACCAACATGTCCACTCATTATGTAAACAGCGACTATGCTAAGCACTGCTCTGACACGCTAATCATTAGCGGCATCATGCTAGGTGGTTAGCTAGTCGCTAAGCTCGTCCTGTGCTGCTTGCAGGAGCTTGGAAGGTCACGGCAGGAGGACAGACGTGCCACGCGCTCTCACACAGGCGGCCATGTTAGTGGTGGGAGGTGACGTCATCACGAGGCGCGCATTAGCACTTACGCTACGACGCGATGGTGCAGCATCTGTAGAGCGAGAAGAGAAAAGCGGTGACGTGTGAAGCGTCCGTGGTGTTTAATGCGCCGGCTCACTGCGAGGTGTCTCTGTCAGCTTCCCCACAGCTCCGTTTTTCTCTGTCACACACACACACTTACTCTCCTCTGTCTCTCTTCTCTTTCTCTCTGCATTTCAAATCCATTTAAGTGTGACTGGCTGTGCACAGACTCTCCACACATACACACACACACACACCTGTAGGCAGCAGCAGTATATTTCCATAATCGTGTTTCCTCAGCCCTGTTTCTCTGCTCCTCACTGCAGCCCAGAGACCGGATGAATAAATCTCTCTCTGTCTCGCTCTCTGCACACCTGTCTGCTCTACATCTGTCTGTCTCTCACACCCTTTCTGTCTGTCTCTTTACTTGCTTTCATTCTTCTCATCATACCCAACAATGTATGTGTCTCTGCTCCCCACTCTACACGGAACAGGCCTTGCTCCTCAGAGCCTCACTTCATCCTAGCATCTACTGTCTCACTTTCATCTCAATCTCCCCTACAGTCTCACTCTCCCTTACAGTCTCACTCATCCACTATCTCACTCTCTTTTCATCTATAGTCTCACTCTCATCTACTATCTCACTCTCCCCTACTGCCTCACTCTCATCATCTATAGTCTCACCCTAATCTACTGTCTCACTCTCCCCTACAGCCTCACTCTCTCATCTATAGTCTCACTCTCATCTGTACCACTCTTACCTACTGTCTCATTTTCATCTACTGTATCACTTTCTCACTTTTCATATCCTCTTTTCTTTTCACCTACTGTCTCACTCTCACATCTGGTCTCACTTTCATTCTCTCTTCATTACTTCTTTTTACCCTATTTTCCCATTCCCTAAGAATCTACTTTTATCTACATTTTCCTCTTTCTGTGTTTCTGCCGTTTTTCACCTTCTTACTTTTTCTTCTTCTTCTGTCCTCTTTTTTATCTACTGTCTCTCTCTCTTTCATTCTGTCTTTCTTCCCTTCCCTTGCTCCTACCAGTGTTTCGTTATCTCAACTACCTGTCATGATGTGTGTGACAAGAAGCCTACACTGTGTGTGTGTGTGTGTGTAAATTGCTCGTTCTGTCACCATAAACATATTAATCACTGTCACACACTCGGCTCTCACAGCGGGACTGCGAGTGCATTAGAAGGTGAACAGCGACGACTCTGAGCTTGTTTCCCATCATGCACCTCTCCACTGTAGACTGCCTTCATCTGTCTGTGTGACGGGATGCAGTACCACTCTGCTTTTATCTGAAATACACACCGCTCAGGGCTGCGACTCAACTCCTCCTTCACCCATACACTCACTGATTCACATTCCAAAACACAGTACTGCTGCGGATTTGGTTGTTTTTTATGTTATACATGTAATACAGAAAAGGAAGCTTCTTCTAAAGTGTGTCCAACATCTCGCATCTCTCTCTAGTTGATTTTTTTATGTGCCCCAAAAATCTTTTTAAAAGTGCACATTATTCATATTTCTTATATCATATTATATTATAATAATTGATGTAAGCTTTCTAGAAGCACATGACCTGGAAACATTGTTGCTTAAATTTAAGAATTCTGTGCAAAACTAAGGATTTCTTCCCAAAAAAATCTGTAGTGTCCGTAACCATCTAAAATTCAAGTTGCAATATCTTAACAATTTTGCATTTTAGAGTAATACACTTTTTCAGGTTTGTGTCTTTTCATGTGAAATCTAAAATGGCCGAGTTTCATCTGAATAATAGTTAAGATCATAGAAGGATTTGAATTCAAAAAGGTTACGGACACTACAGACATAAAAGGGCATGAAATTGTATTCGGCAAATGTGTTTCGGATAAAAATATAAATGTGTATGTATATTTCCAAAAAAAAAAGAACAATGCATGGATCGGGAAATGAAAAGCGTTAAGTATTATGAAAAATGGTGTTGAAAAGAAATCTGAAAAAAATTCACTTTTTCACCTGGTGAGACACTTTGTAGCACCGATACCATGTTTTGGCCGTCGCTCACTGATTCACTCTCACACTATCACACTGATTTACACTTTCTCACTCCCTCTGACACTTTCACTAACACTCATAGATTAACTCTTCCACTCACTTTCTCTCTCTCACGCTCTCTCTCTTTCACCCTCTCTCACTCTCTCTCTCACTCTCTGTGATATAAACAGTAAGCGGTTTGGTGAGAGTCAGGTGTGGTGTGTGAACCCCAGAGCTCAACATGTCTCAGCTCGACTGCGCCGTAGACACACACACACACACACACACACACACACACACTGAGCGGTTCAGGTTCAGAGTGATGGAAGCGTCGGTGTAAACCGGGTCACGTTTCTGCACCAAGTGTGTGTGTGTTTGATGTTGCACAAGAAGCGGCTCTCTGCGTGATGTGTTTTGGTAAATGTGTTATTTTTACCTTCCTGCGAGTCTCTGAGATCTGTTCGGCTTCACTGCCGTCTGCTTCACGTCAGGAGACTGCGCGAGGATGTGTGAGAGCGTGTGAGGACTTTCATCTTTAAAGACAAGACAAAGCACATTCCTCAGTGTGTGTGCGTGTGTGTGAGAGAGGAACCATGGCGCTTCACCACCTTCCTGTCACACGTGAGGACAAAAGGAAGGGGACGTCACTCAGACCACCGTTGAGGATCTGTCCATCACCGCTCGGGACAAACAAAGACATCAGTCTCCACAAAGACCTTCCAAGAGTTTACTTTTCCTGAAGCTCGGGAATTAAAGCTCTCGATCCGCGCTTCAGATCACAGGAGGCCTTCAAGGGACACGTGAGGGGAAAACGTGCGCGGGAGAAGAAAATGATTCATCACGTTTATTTAAAAAGACACGAAATGAAAAGTTACAGACTGACACTACGGCCGGGATTTTAATGGGGGTTCAGTCCTGGCTACAGACACTAAAACGGTGCATGTGAAGAAAAAAAAAAGTGCTTCTGCTGGAACATCGACACACACATTGTGGAGCGCGCTAAGACCTGGATTATCGGGGCTGTTCGAGTCAAACTGGGACTTTTGATTGTACAGAATAACAGAACACAGTCCTGAGAGTAAACACTTCCTTTATGTCTCTATATAATCCTCTGATACACTAATGCACTTATCACAGTGTCTCACTAGTGCTTGGACACCATCAAGGGAGAAATGATCGGACTGTCTGTCTGATTCACCTCTGAAACGCAAGCCTCCCAGGAACTCCTTTAACGGCCCAAACATCTTGGAGCTAGGTCAGGACTGTACGGGGGTGTGGCGATAACTCCCAGCCGAGTTCCTGTAATGTGCGAGTGATGTTGGTACGCTTCACACACACAGATGTGTCTCTTCTACAAGTCGCCAATGTTCCACTCTCTGAATGTTCACGGGAACGACTGCAGTGAGACACCTCGGCCGGGATCGTCACTCACATGCGTACGGACTTCTTTAAAACGTCTGCAACATTCAGACGTTCCACTGAGTCTCAGAGTCTCAGCACCGTACTGTGACTGAAGTCCTGTAAATGTCCATCACCTGTTCTGTCTTCACAAGTACCAGGTTGACTTGTTTTAAAAAAGGAGTATAATAATAATAATAATAATGTTTAACCATATGCTAGTGGGGCCTTGCACCTCCAGGGTCCGGGTTTGATTGACGTCTCTGTGTGCGTGGAGTTTGCATGTTCTCCCCGTGCTTGTTGGGTTTCCTCCGGGTCCTCTGGTTTCCTCCCACAGTCCAAAGACATGCAGATTAGGCTAACTGGCGTTCCCAAATTACCTGTAGTATGTGAATGAGTGTGTTTGTGTGTGTGTGTGTGTGTGTGTGTGTGTGTGTGTGTGTGTGTGTGCGCCCTGCGATAGATTGGCACTCTGTCCAGGGTCTACCCTGCCTCAAGCCCCATGTCTCCTGGCATAGGCTCCGCCCCGCCTGTGACCCTGAATATGGGATGAAGCGGTATAGATGATGAGTGAGGTTAAGTTCTAACCAATCAGAGATGAGGCGGAGGGCTTGTAACCAATCACAGCACAGGAGGCGGGATTTGAATAAAAAATTGCAAAAAGTATCACAAATCTAAGACAAGCTTGATAACAGATTTACATTAATTCTTTTTCATTTAAATTTACAAATAAATATAAAACTAGTTTAAAAAGTCATGAGTGTTTGTAGAAACTGTCTCTCAGTGATGTTTTTTACAGTTAAGCCTAAAGTCAATGTGTTTTGTTCTCGGCACTCGTGAGACTGTCGAGGCTTTATTAGTGGGAATATTAATTCAGTCGTGAGGAACGATTAGAGATAAATGTCTAACAATAACACTTATCTTCTAAAGTGAAAGGAACTGATTTATGTGTCTCCCGCTTCTCGTTATGAAGTTATGATGAAGCAGAAATACGATCCGAGCTTCGGGGAGGTTAAACGCTGTGATCTGATTGGTCAGGAGGTGAGCAGAGCCTCTGTACTGGATTTAAAAGCATCATTTACAGCAGATCTGGAGACGGCAGCACTCGTGTGTACGCTCGTAATGGATCCGGACTGATGGTGATGATTTCCTCCTTGGGTGCCGTAGACGGTTCTGGACTGGTTCTGATACAGCGCTGACCTTCAGATCCGTCCAAAGAGGAGAGAGGAGTAGTGTTACATCTGTCTGTCTGTGTAGAGCTGCACAATTAATCACACAAATCCAAATCGTGACAAATACAAACACATCGTTTGTCGCCATAATCGCCTTGTGCTGGTGAGAGGGCGAGACATTGAGAGGGTGAGACTGTGAGAGGGTGAGACAGTGAGAGGGTGAGTGAGACGGTGAGAGAGTGAGACGGTACGACTAACAGAAGCTTTAATATCATCATCATGAATGTTGGCAAATGTCTTCAGTGACATCATCATTCCGCTTATTCGCCTCCATAAACACACTTCAGTACAAACTGGTGCGTCTAATACTTACACATCACAGCGTAAATCACAACATTTTTTTATGTTTTTCTTCAGATCATGTAGCTCGCTCTCTCTCTCTCTCTCTCTCTCTCTCGTCATCTTCAGTGTGAAATAAAAAGCAAATGAGCGGATTGTGTGTGAGGGCCGAGCGCCGGCGTGTCCTGGGCTTTAATCACACAATGTTTGTGGAACAGATCGATTCCTGTCGACTCCTTGAAGGAAGAGTTCTTCAAAGGTTTTTTAAGGCCTCTTCTGAAAACTGTGATGAGTGTGATTCATCAAACACACACACACGCACAGGTTAAATTCTGATCTGTTTACTGTACAGAAGACGAGACGTTGTGCTTCTTAATCCTCAAACCTTTATGCTAATTTGACCTTTTCCTCCTACAGACAGGTTCAGTGATCATTCATTAATACGACTTCCTGTACATCTATCTGCACACACACACACACAAAGGCTCTGTTCTGCACTAATTACTATTCACTAAGGATTAGGATGTAGAACAAATGATCAGCACCGCACATAGCCAAGACAGGCAGATTTAGTAATGAAGAGTAATGTGTGTGTGTGTGTTTGTGTGTGTGTGTGTGTGTGTACACACACCTGGATTACTCGGTTATCTGGATTAAACTGTTGATGATTTGTCTTTTTGTGGCTCGTTGCTATGACAACAGATCTGTGTGCACCCTGTGATAGAGACAGCTCACAACACTGTTTACAGCTCCAGGTAAACTCTGCCCACTTTCACACCTGACTAACAGAGAGAGAGAGAGACAGACAGACAGACAGACACGCAGTCTGGTTCTCATAAATGTTGCCAGATTGAGTGTTTTTGCCTCCTGCACTTGAGGGTTTCTCAGGTCATTAGAGTTATAAAGAACTATTTAAAAATATTTCAAAAGTCTAAAATACTAAATAAATAACATTTAAAATACTTTTTTTCATTTAAATAATGTAAATATATGAGTATGTTAATGTCCAGAGCAATTTTGTGACTGCGGTACTAACCTGTGAGTTCTGTACCTGGGACGCAGCTGACGCCATGCTGGAGAGACAAAGTCTCTACACCAGCCTCAGAGGCCATGGTGCCCCGCCCACGATCTCTCTCATTATAAACTTCATATATATTAATTGAAAGACATTCACTAATTGAAGAAATATAAATAAATAAATAAACAGAGAGAGAGAGAGAGAGAGATGTCAGTAGGTTATTGCCGCTTTGTCATTTCTTTTCTTTCCTCTCTCCAAGGCGCTCCCCTGTGCCTTACTGCTTGTCACTCTGTGTGTGTGTGTGTGTGTGTGTGTGTGTGTGTGTGTGTGTGTGTGTGTGTGTGTGTGTGTCAAAGAGATGTCTGTTGTGTTTGTGTTAACAGTGTGTGTGTGTGTGTGTGTGTGTCTGACCTTTGTCTGAATACCCATCCATTAGGGAGCAGTGGGAGAGATAAGACCCTGTTAGAACCCTATGTGTGTGTGTGTGTGTGTGTGTGAGAGAGAGAAAGAGAGAGAGAGAGACTTGCTTTACATTCCTCTGAGCGGTGAGCCATACACATGAACAGATAAGAGACAGAGAAGCTGTGTGTGTGTGTGTGTGTGTACGTGCAGATATCTGCACTCTCACAGTGTCTTTAAGGCTTCTGCACTAGCTAGCTAAGTTGTTGGCCTCTGTCATCAGCTGGATAAACACTAACCTTATGTAACAGTTGCCTAGCAACGGTGTTCTCACCTGAACCACAAGTGAGTCGAGTCGAGTCGAGTCAGGGGTTCTCTTCTCCCTGATCGCTCTAGAACCCTGGAAAGAAAAAGAGAGAAATTACACAATGGAAATTTAACACAAGTCAAATATGAGACAGAAAAAGAGAAAGAATCTAATAAAACAAAGAGAACTTAAATAGAAAAGAAAGAAAGAATTACATTATCAAATGAAAAAGAAAAAAGAATCAACATATCAAATAGAACAGAAAGAAAGAACGTACAAATCTAACATGAATCAAAAATGTATCGGTGAAGAAAAAAGGAGAGAATGAAATATAAACGCAATGTGAATATCAATCAAACATGAACTTTCAAGCAGAAGTGCATCTGAAAGTCTGTGTGTGTGTGTGTGTGTGTGTATACACTGACACTAAGACAGACACCATCTGTGTGCTATACACACACACACACACACTGAAACACTTCTCTCTCTCTCTCCACCCGTTTCTCTTTCTCTGTCTCTGTCTCCCTCCACCCGTCACTCTCTCTGTCTGTCTCTCTCTCCACCCGTCACTCTCTCTGTCTGTCTCTCTCTCCCTCTGTCTCTCTCGCTCTCTCTCTGTCTCCCTCTGTCTCTCTGTCTCTCTCCACCCTTCTCTCTCTCTCTCTCTGCCTCTCTCTCTGTCTCTCTCTCTTCCCCTCTGTCCGTCACTGCTCTGCCAAGCCCTGGAGTTTGCTAAGCTCTATCAGTGCTGCCATCTTTACTTTAGAGCCCTGTGTGTGTGTGTGTGTGTGTGTGTGTGTGTTTACGTTTTCTCTTCCTCTTTCCCTCTTCCTGCTCCATCTCCGTCCACTCCCTCTATCCATCTTTCTCCATCTGCACGTCAGATCATCAATCTCTCGGCCTGTCCTCCCTCTCTCTCTATCTATACACACACACACACACACAGACACACACCGTCTTTGTCTGACACACTGTCTCTCTCTGTCCGATTCCCCCAACACACACACACACTTGCTCTTTATTCCTAGCCTGAAGCGGAGTGTTAATGAGAGGGTGAATCTGAGGTCGTTAAGTGTTCTTTCCTTCCTCCCTTCACTTTTCCCGTGTACACTCCTCTTCCAGCCTCGGGCTGGGGGAGGTGGGGTCACAGGTACAACACACACCTGTAGGAGAGACACAATATCACACACACACACACACACACCTGTTCTCACTACAGCTGAATGATTTTTCCCGCTGAACTCCTCGGCTGTGCTCCAAATGTTAACACTCTTTAGTGTGCAAACAACACAAGTAAGTGTGTAAGAGCATACCAACACACACACACACACACACACACACAGTAAATTACGTTGCATTATTCAGGTCTGTGACTACTATAATGCACTGCAGTCATAATAAAGCTCCTTAAATTAATGAAGAGAAGAAGAAAAAGAAAGAAAGAAACTCAAGCTTGAAGAAACAATAGACACGACCTTTAAACAAACGAGCGAAAGAATAAAAACTGTTCATTCTTTTAGTAACACAGACAGTTACAGCTGTGTTTCTTTCCCACAGTGTTTTATGTGTGTGTGTGTGTGAAGTCACCGTGTGTTTAGATTAAGGTTAATCCCGCTGAACTCAGGCGTGCGTCTGCGTTCATGTTTCTAAAGCAGAGATCAGAAATTCTGTCTGAGTGATTCAAGAAGAGTCGACTCTTTTGACTTCTGAACGATTCACTGCTGGTTTTTACTCTAAACTAGAGTTAGTACGCGTCGGTGATGGTTAAAGAGTTTATAGAAGCCCACATTTCAGGTTGAAGCCCACATACAAGTCTGTCTGCAACAAAGGTGAACCCCTTAATTTTTTTAAACTGTAATTTTGTTTGGTGTGATGACATTATTCAGTGTTGGGTTCCACTGGATTAGTGGCTAAATATTATGAAATGGTACAAAATCTACCT
Source organism: Clarias fuscus (assembly GCA_030347435.1). Classification (NCBI taxonomy): domain Eukaryota; kingdom Metazoa; phylum Chordata; class Actinopteri; order Siluriformes; family Clariidae; genus Clarias; species Clarias fuscus. The sequence goes on from CM059212.1 coordinate 24,774,615, forward strand.
TTAGTTCATGGCAAGAATCTACTGTCATTTTATCTTCATACAAACAAAGAGAGGATATAGAGAAGTTTATGTTTACACCTTGTTTACACTAAGTTGTACTTCTTTGGTGGTCAGACAAATACACTCCCTGTTCGGTAATCGGAGAGGGAATAACAGATGAGAAATAAAGATAAAGATGAGGATAAAGATGAAGTTTTGTCTTAAAATGACTCCAGCGTGTTAAAATTCACTTATACTACTTCAGTGCTGTTATTTCAGCCAAAGTGAAAATATGAACTAATCCCAGGAAAAATATTCAGTTTATATTTTCTAATTAATATCTATTGGTGCAGGTGTTTGTTTATATTGAGACAGTAGCGCATTAGTAGCTTATTTTAAAGTAGATTATTAAATCCCACACATAACTGTTCATAACATCACTTTTACTCAACACTTAGATTTCACTCATGGTGCAGATTAAATTTGTAGATATCTATATACAGATAAACCTTGAATTGCGAGCATAATTAATTCCAGAAGTGTGCTTGTATATCAAAGCATTCATATATTTTCCCATAAGAAATTATGGAAACTCAGATGATTAGTTCCACAACTAAAATCCAAAAGTATTCATATAAAAATAATTAACACAAAATATAGAGTAAAAATAAAACAAATTAACCTGCACTTTACCTTTGAAACAAATAGGGCAGACAGTTCTGTAACTTATGCCTTTATTGACAACAGAATGAAATAGTTATTACTAAGTAATGCTACTTTGTAAGTAATTCTAAACTGAACAGGCAGCCAGTGCAGGGATGATGGTATTTCGGTTATATGATCATATTTTCTAGATCTAGTGAGAGCCCTGGCGGCTGCATTTTGGAATAACTGTAGATCGTTGCCGTGAAAGTTTTGCGTTAGTATCAGCGTTTAAATTTTATAGCTTTTTGTTCATACAATAAAAATATTAATAGCAACTAATTTTTACATTTTCATACTACTGGGTTTCGCCTTTTTTCCGTTTTTTGCGCTTTTTGGAGAACCCTCGAGTTTCTTCGTCTAAACGGAATACAGCTCCAAACGACTAAACTCCAACTCAGGTACATTATAATGGATACTATTCAGCTTTTGCAGTGTGTGGAGTGCAGGATGTTTAGACATTCTTCCTCCGTCGTTAGCGGTAACTTTATTTGTGATAGGTGTGTATTAGTTAGCACCCTGACGGAGAAGATATTAGCATTAGAGGAGCACTTTAGAGAGGGTTAGAGAGCGCGAGAGCAGTGTTATTCCCGTAGCGGAAAGTCTGGGTGCCACAGGCGGAGATAACCAGCCCTCGACTCCGGCATTAGAGCCCTCACAGCGGGGCGAGTGGGTGACGACTCAGCGGTATACTCGTTTAGCCAAAGCTAATGCTAAGACCTCTTCTGCGCTTCACGTGTCCAACAGGTTTGCTCTCCTCAGTGATGCATCCGCTGAGAAACCTGAAAGAGCTCTGGTTATAGGAGACTCTATACTGAGGCATGTGAAATTAGCTAGGCCTTTAGGGGCGGCAGTGGTCAGGTGTATCCCGGGAGCCAGAGCACCAGACATGGCAGGGCTCTAGGACAGCATAGGTTCTCTAAGATAGTGGTACATGCTGGAGCTAACGATACACGCCTTCGTCCGTCAGAGCAAGCATAACTTTACAGAGGTGTTTAAACTAGCAAAGGCGATGTCCGATGAGGTAGCTTACAGCAGGTTATGGTTGCTGAACCGCTAGATGTCCAGGTGGTGCTCGGAAAATAATGTGGGCTTTATAGACAACTGGAAGACCTTTGAGGGCAAAGCTGGCCTGTTAGGGCAGGACGGTGTCCATCCCACTCGGGAAGGTGCTGCTCTCATTTCTTGCAGTATAGCACATAGTCTCAGAAGAGGCCTAGTTAATCGGTGACAATCCAGAGCCCAGGCCAGGGAGCAGACAGACAGGCTAAACCAACCGTCTGCTAGCTGCATAGAGTCGTCACTCAGGTTTATCATATTGAGACTGTGTTTGTTCCCCGAGCTAAACACAAATTTAGAAAGACTCAGAAAGTCTGTTTTAGTAATTTAATTAACATAGATACCACAAACTCAGATCACACTGAATGTGCAGCCGGCACCTCTGATCTGAAGCTAGGACTGTTAAATATTAGATCTCTCGCATCTAAAGCAGTTATTGTTAATGAAATTATCACAGATCAGGAGTTTGATACAGTATACTCTGTTTAACAGAAACCTGGATTAAACAGGACGAGTATGTAGCTTTAAATGAAACTAGTCCTCCAGGATACAGCTACATACACCAGCCTCGGCTAACTGGTAGATGAGGAGGCGTTGCAGTTATTTATAATGATAATCTGTGTATCGTACAAAAACACGGGCATAAATTTAATGCATTTGAAGCTCTCTATAGTAACATAAAAAGTGTTGCTACAAATATTAAGTCTGCTCAGTCAATCCCACTAATTATCATTTACAGACCCCCAGGGCCGTACTCGGAATTTCTCTGTGAATTTTAAGATTTCCTAGTCATTTCTGTATAGAAAGCGTTAATTGCTGGAGATTTTAATATTCATTTTGAGAATCCAGAAGACCCTCTGAAAACAGCATTTATGTCCATACTGAACTCAGTAAGAGTATATCTGTGTGTAGTAGGGCCCACTCATAAAGCAGGTCACACTTTAATATTTAATATTATTCTTATATTATATTTAATATAAGAATATTATATTTATATTATATTTATTATTCTTATATTATATTTAATATTATTCTTCGGATTAAGTTTAAGAAATATAACCACAATTCCACTGTCTGAAGTTATCTCAGATCACTATCTTGTCTCAATTAATGTTTGTCATAGTAATAATGTGCGCACAGCGCCGCGCTACCTTATTAAACGTACATTCACATCAAATACCGCACAGAGCTTTATCAATAATCTCTCAGAGTTATCAACTTTGATTGGATCGCCATCTGACTCCACAGAAATCGATCAGGCGACTGAACTTTTAGAGTCAACATTCTGTTATAGCTTAGATAATGTAGCTCCAGTTAAAAGGAAAATGATTAGAGATAAGAAACTCATTCCCTGGTATAATGATCACACACGCAGTTTAAAACAGACTGCTCAGAAATTAGAACGTAAATGGCGTCAAACCAAATAGTTAGTATTTCAAATAGCATGGAAGGAGAGCATCCTGAACTATAGAAAAGTTATTACTATCTTAGTGTAGCTAGATCAACGTATCTCTCCACTCTTATAGAAAATAACAAAAATAATCCTAGATTTTTATTTCATACTGTAGCCAAATTAACCAGAAATAAGACCACTGCAGAAATCTCCACACAGTAGTGAGGACTTCATGAATTTCTTTAATAATAAAATTGTAAATATTAGGCATAAAATTGGGGCTTTGAAACCGGACAATGTAATTGATGCAGATGTTAAACTAACCATGTCAGATCGGAATCTAGAATACTTTACTCCGCTTGAAAAGAATGAATTAATTTTACTCATCTCTTCTGCAAATTCATCAACCTGTATATTAGATCCCATACCGACACATTTTCTCAAACAGATAGTGCCAGAACTAACAGAACCCATGTTGAAAATAATTAACTCTCCAATCAGCATTGGGTATGTTCCAAAATCTTTTAAATTAGCAGTTATTAAACCAATAATTAAGAAGTCTGACCTCGACCCTGGTCAGCTGTCCAATTACAGGCCGATGTCAAACCTCCTCTTTATCTCTAAGATTAGGATAGTAGGATCTAAACCATTTTAACGCCTGTCCCTGAATACCTATATGATTTTGTAAGCGATCTATGAGAATCTGTGATTGTTGTTGATTTACCCGTGGTGATAAGTCTATACAGCGCTTCCTGTCCTATAACGGTAAAGCACTGAAAATCTAGATCTGAAGCTTTAGACTGGACTGGAACCCAAGATGCTGTTAGGGGTTGAACATCCAATATTTTCTTCCTGATACTACTGATTTTTTCATTAAAGAAATTCATAAAATTTTCACTATTAAACTGTGATGGGATACTTTCTGTTGGCATCTTAGGTTATGTTAGTCTAGCCACTGTACTAAATAAGGATTGTTTTGGTTTCTTGCTATCAATTGGCTCAGGTGCTCGGCCCAAGCAGGTTTTAGAGCCTGTCTATAGCTGCACATGCTGTCTTTATACGACATGACAGTCATATAGTGTTTAGATGAAATGATGCAGAACTGCGTGGGGTCATTAATTAATTAAACAGAGAAATAGATAGAGAGATAGAGAGATAGATGCAGGCAGTAGCGGAGTGTGTGAAGCTCTCTCTGATCTCTGGATTTAACCCTGACTGTAACTCTGACCTCAGGCTGCAGCACCAGCGCTGTGTGTCACCTGGAACATCCTGTACATCACCACACACACACACACACACACACACACCCCGCTTCCCACTCCACTGAGCACTCTTGAGCCCAGCTCACACAGTGCTAACTGATGCTAACCCCATGTCCAGTCACACACACATACACACATCATCTCAGCTCATAAATTCCTCACAGAGACTAAGGAACTATAAAACCATCCTGCAGCTTTCCTCTCTCTCTCTCTCTCTCTCTCTTTCTCTTTTACAAGTAATCCGACCCTCCATGACCAATAATCCTCCTGTGTTCCTCCTGCCAAACCCCAGCACGTACCCTCAACATATCAATGCTCACCGCACATACACACACACACGGCTCTATCCCTGACTCTGACACAGAGGCTTTAAGATTAAAGTGAAAGACTCACGCTGGTTTTTACAGCAGAGCGGCAGGAAGAAAGGAAGCAGGTGATGAGTTCCAGCCTTGTCACACATAATTATCTCTCATAAATCTGAAATCAGAAAATGTGTAGCTCACACTCACACACACACACACTTACATACATACACAAATAGACACACACACACACATACACACACACACACTCACATACAGACACACACTCACATACATACCCATAGACACACACATGCATACATATACACACAGAGTCAGGTCAGGTTTGGTTTATAAAAGCTTCAGCTCTGCGAACAAGTCGATTCACACACACACACACCCTGACTCGACCTCACTGTGGAGTAACGGACCCTCAGGCGCTTCTGGATCGTTTCATCTACACTCTGAACTGCTGTGGTTTTGCCAGCGCACCTGTACTGTAGCTGTCACTCAAATCAGGCACAACCATCACTATGCATACATTTATGGCTTTCTATTATTTTAACTGATGAGTTACGGAAAAATTCACCCTGTACAGTTGTCATGAAGAGGAACTCTATGGTGACCAAAGTCTTAGAGGCCTTAAGAACTGGATTTTTTCAATTTGGCTCAGCAAACAAGCGGACAAACGAACCGAGCTGAACCAAGCGCCAGCTAAGTCGCACTAGGAGCCGTTCAAAACATATTTGCCTCAGTGGAGTGGGGTTGCATATTTTGAGGTTTTTTTGCATTTTGTGCAAAATTTAGGACATGTCCACACATTTTTAAAAACTGATTTTTGTACTCTTTAAATTATTCTGTCCACATGACCTACGTTTTAAAAATATCTTTGTCCCTATGAAAAAACACAAAATGCCAGTTAAGTGCTGTTGGGAGCGTCCCTAATCAACAGGAGGCCAATCGGAACCCAGAAACGTCATCACCGGTTGACCGGGTCTCGTCCAAAAGCGCCATCGCTGCTTGCGAGGTCTGTGTGGGAGTTTAGTATGTAGCAGCGCTGAGCTTCATAGTACATTCAGACACCTCTGTTCATTAATGTAATGTGTGAGTAACTGCATGTGTACACACATGTAAAAAGTACAAAGTACATGTTAACACTTAATCTTAATTTATGAGTCACTGGTTTACTGTACATACATCCACTATTGTAAACAAAGCTGACGTCAAATCAAGAAGACTGGCACACAATGACATCGGCATTGATGTCTTCATCTTTACTTCATCCGATCTACTTTTTCCATTTCTCATCTGTGATTCACTCTCCGATTCCCGAACAGGGAGTGTATTTGTCTGACAACCAAAGTACAACTTCGTGTAAACAAGGCGTCAGATACTCAACCTTACAGAATGTGACTTGTTTATTAAGTTAGACAGTTCTGCTGTACAGAAAGACACTCCGATATGTACATGGACTTCAACCTGAAATCTCATTGATTACATTAAAGATCAGATTTTTTTTGTTTGTTTTTTCTTAACCAGCAGGTACTTCAGCTAGTTTCATAACCATTAGCCAGAGTCCACAGATCAAGTACACAAGGCTTTATTAGACATACCAAAAACACAAAGTGCAAATAAAAACTATTTCTCCGCTGCCTTCTTGCCCTTCCTCCCCAAAGACTTGGTGCCAGTTTGCTCTCCATCCTCTGCTTTCTGACCCACTTTCTTTCCTCCTCTTTTCTGCACAGGTGCCACAGCCTCTTTTCCACCTTCCTGTACCTCCGTTAGCGCTCCTTCCGATGCCGGACTAACTTCTCCCTCAGCCTTCTGAGCTGCTTTCTTGGCACCAGACTTCTCTCCACTCTGACCCTTTGAAGCTTTGGATTTCTTTACAAAGGTTTTAGGTTCAGACTCTCCTTCACCGGTCTCTCCAGCAGTTCGCTTGGCTTTCGGCTTCTTTGCAGGAGCCACTTTGGAAGCAGAGACTTCATTCTTCTTGGTTTTCTTGGGCTTGTCTCCCTGAACAGTGGAGAAGGGGGAGCAGTGAAAAGCACAGGAATAAAATCAGAAAACTGTAAGCTTGTTTATAGATGCCCTTTACAACAGCACAAGAGGGCCGAGATCAAATCAATATTGACCATTTATAAACTGCTCGCTCACCTCCACAGCTGCAGATTTTGTTTTCTTTGTCTTCACATCCCCTGGAAAACAAAAAGGTCAACATTAATGCAATGTTCTCTCAGCTCAGATTGTTGGATCCTGAACAAGACTAAAGGAGAAGCTCATGCTAGCTCACCAGTCTTAGATTTAGATTCTTTGGCCTTGCTGACATTGGGGTTCGCATTCTCTTTAGCCTCTTTGCTCTTCGCTGGTTTACGAACAGCAAGCTGAGGAGAAACAAGCGTTAGAAACTGGAGAGATTTAAAAAGGGGGGGGGGGGGGAACCCTCCACTTGGTCCTCACCCTAAAGCGACCCTGAGCCCCAGTTGTCGTGGCGGAGTTCGCAGGTCTCACAAACACTCCGGAGTCGATACCTTTAACCAGAGCTTTGCGCACCATCGTCTTCAGCCTGGTCTCATCCACAGTCGTGTATTTCTCCTTGATGAAGGTGCGGATGGCCTGAGCAGACACGCCCTTACGCTGGTCCAGCTCCATCAGGGCCTCCTTCACCATCTCCATCGTGGTCGGGTGAGGAGACACCTTCCTCACAGCCTTGGCCCCCTCCACAGGGCTGTCTAAACCAAGAGGCAGCTTAAGGTGTTTAAATGGGGTATTTAACACTACAGATCAGCATGTTGCAGGTCGAGAATGCACAGCTTTAATTTATTGAAAATTCTGCAGTTTCTTGCAACTCATACATAGGCTTTAATTATTCAAGTAGTTATAGGCAACATTACTAGTGTCACTGCTAAATCCATAAGGCATGTCAAATTAGATTAAAGGCTGTAGAGAAGGAGGGACGCAGTCTTGTTCCTATAAACCATGCTCTGATGCTCAGCAATAGTCAGAGAGACTCATTAAAGAAGTGCATTCGAATTAATTAAATTTTATTTGTATAGCACTCTATGGTCATTTTGGCAAAGCAGCTTTAAAATGTCAAAGGAAAGGGACACAAGTACACATGTACAAACCAAAAGTGCAGATTAATAAAGTTACAGCCTCACTGTTTAAAGCATGTTAGCTGAGATGTGTAACTACATTGAGTTTTACATCATTTATTTAACAAGTCTGAACCCAACCCAAATCAGATCACAATATAATTACCACACACACACACACACACCTCACAACAAAATGAGAAGAACACAGGTCAATAATAATCAAACCCAAACCTGCTTTCTGATCCTTCATCAGCTGGTCCTCAGCCCCTGTGCTGGGAGGAGAGCGTACTTCTGCAGCAGCCTTTTTAGGACCCATTTAAAATAAAATAATCAACAAGTGAAGCCTTTAAAACAAAACAAAACAAAAAAAGTGATTAAAACCTCAAATGCAGTTGAAAATACAAAGAAAATCAGACTAAAATTCACGAGGCTGGAGCTGAAGAGTAAGAGAAGCAGCAGGGCTATTTAAAGCTCTCCCTCACCTGCAGCTCGTTAAGCCAATTAAGCATGTTTCCCCGCCTTTTGTCTTTTGAAACTCTGATCATATCAAGTGTTCAATGTTGTTAAAGTTTAACTGCAAATGATATTATGTGGACAGCAAGTCAAGCTTCTTCATCATCATAGCAACAGTGTGTAAAGATGATAAACTATTTAAATCATGCCTTTTAGCATTTAAACATTTCAGTTCAAAATTGTTGCAGACATTTTCAGCTTTCTGTTCTTTGTTTGTTTGTTTGTTTATACACCGAGTTTCAGCTTTAATGGATAATGTTTCAAAGTCACTCAAGGTCAAGTGAAATTCCCTGGACTATCAAATCTAGTCCACCTCTGTTAACCTTCATCAACCTGGAAATATTTCTGCACTTATGCATGACTTCAGGAAGTTAAAGTGTGAGTCATTCATTTTTGTAAGCAGAAATCTGTGTGCGGTTTACTTTATTTACTAAATCTCTTAAAGATCAGGGCTGGGTTTTTTCTTTTTAGGATTTCACACCTAAAGGATGTGATGCTGCACAAATGTATGAGGAAGTGGGCACTAATGTATTTTCTGCTAAATTACAGAAGAAAGTAGTAGTTGTAAAAATAGTTATCATAATTACACCACACATCTGTGTAAATCCAGTGCAGATAAAGTGCTAAAATAAAACGGGGGCTGCACAGGGGTGAAGTGGCTAGCACCGTAGCCCCACACCTCCAGGGTCTGGGTTCTCTCCGTGCTTAGTGGGTTTCCTCCCACAGTCCGAAAACAAGCAGATTAGGCTAATTGCCGTTCCCAAATTGCCCGTAGTGTGTCCCTTTAGATGGATTGGTCTCCTGGGAGAGGCTCCAGTCCCGTCCCACTGTATGAGCCTGTACAGGTTAAGTGGTATAGATGAAGATGAATGAATAAATTAGATGTCGCCCCTGTTGAATTGAACATGGGGTGCCATTAGTTCCAAATGATGATGATGTGTGGAATATTGTGATTATACTAGTACTGCATCACGTCTGAGATCTTAATGATATTGATCTATATGTCGTGTCAAATCACCAGGTCTTACAGGCTGTTGCCGTGTGAACACCGCCAGATAAGTAATGTGGGTGGGGCTAGTGACATCAGAACCGTGATTGGTGAAGGTTGTTCTTACACAAGCAGTTCCACTGATTAGCTCCGCCCACCGAGAGAGCAAGCAGAAAGTTCATGTTGAGAAGTTCTTCACACTTTGTTCTGCAGACCAACATGAAGCTCATTAGAAGCTAATCACAGACCTCAGACTCCTGCGGCTTTAATGAGAAAACTCTCTCTCTCACACACACACACAGTGCTGTGCAGAAACACTGCCTCATTTCTTTATTTCTCCTTCATGAATCCAGACGTGTTGTTCTGAGGCTGCAGTCTGACTCTCCTGCGTACAAGAGAAAAAATAATGAAGTGTTTAACTGCCGAGTAAAAACACTGTGTGTGAGATTAAATCACAAAGCACAAGAAGTGTAAACCTTATTAAACACACACACTGACCTTTAGCTTCACACCCAAATGAAGAAAAACAGAATCAGATTATTTTCATGCTGCACTCGTGAGTGTGTGTGTGTGTGTGTGTGTGTGTGTGTGTGAGAGAGAGTGAATCAGAGAGTTTCTCTAAGACTGCTAGTTTAATTTTCTAGAGCGAGATCGGACCATGTTGGTATTGGGTCGGTGTCGAGTCAGTGTGATATTTGGGTCGGCAATTCACAACGGCAGTGTCCAGGGCTCTAATACAGCAGCACTGATCTATAAACCATGACACAGAACTAAACTCTAGCACTAGTACTGAATTTAATATGAAATTCACCAGTGTTTTCACTGTGGGCGTGTCCCAAACCACTCGCCCTGTTCACTATCATAGTTACACTGTGGGCGTGTCCCAAAACACTCACCCTGTTCACTATCATCAGTCTGCTGTGGGCGTGTCCTAATTCAGTATGTGCAGGTTCTCCAGAATAGTTGCAATGTCTTATGGAATTTTCACACCACTGCGAATACTGTGCGTGTGTGTGTGTGTGTTTGTGTGAGACATACAATTACTTGCAGCTAATTAGATCAGGAGCGTAATCGTCTATGTGTGTGTGTGTATGGCGTGTAATCAACACTAATGCGCCACACTTTATTTAATGAGTCAGTTTGATTGTGGCCTTGATTAGAAAGAGTACACACACATACACATTTCCCACTCTTTATGTTTTTCTTTTCCTCTCTTATTCTGTTCTCTTTTCTTTTTCCTCTCTCTCTCTCTCTGTTTAAGTCTCTAGTAAACTCTGAATCTCTCATTACTGCAGTAAACTACACACACACACACACACACACTACAGACCTTTTTACTAAACTCTGTGTGTGTGTTCATGTTTATTGCCCTGTATGTAAAGTGCGTGTGTGAGAGAGAGAGAGAGAGAGAGAGACTCCAAATGAGATGATGCAGCCACATTACTAATTCCCTATTTCATGTTCTCTCTCTCTCTTTCTCACACACACACAAACACACACACACACACTTTCTCTCCACCTGTCTTCTCTATAATGATGCTTTTAGATTGAGCTACCGGTATTTAGAGTTATACACACACACATACACCAGATGTGCAACTCATATAAATAAGTAGAAGATGTGTGTGTGTGTGTGTGTGTGTGTGTGTGTGTGTGTGTGTGTGTGTGTGTGTGTGTGAATCCTCTGGCCTACATTTATCTTCCTTAGCTGTAGGAATGTGCATGTGAGTTATGGAGATTTTAACGTTTGCGTGCTGACCTCTGTCTTGGTGTGTGTGTGTGTGTGTGTGTGTGTGTGTGTCATGTGCAGGTAGAGATTATTTTCTGTTTGCAACTTTTATCCACTAAATGAGCTCATTTCAAATTTGACGCCTGCCTCAGGTCTCAAAAACAAGTAAGGAAGTTTGACAAGATTGAGCTGGGAGAATATCTAGCATCAGGTCTGTAACGTGATTAGCTATAAAAAGCTATGTAAAAAGATTGTGGACTTTAGCAACAACGTTCCTCAACGTCAAATGGCGAAGTCTTTGCAAATTTCATCATCTACAGTACATGACATCATCAAAAGATTCAAAGAAATGTCTGTGCGTCAGGGACAAGCGGAGGCCTTTGTTGGACGCCCGCGGTCTCCGGTCCCTCAGACGACATCGGCATCGCCGTGTCACTGACATCACTACATGGGCCCAGGAACACTTGTGTATTTCAGCAGGACGATGCAGAACCTCATACTGCAGCTGTTACAACAGCCTGGCTCCTCAGTAGAAGAGTCCAGATCTCTCTCCTACAGAGAACAAACAATGACCACGAGCTCTTCAGCAGCTGGAAACCTAAATCAGACCAAAATGGGACCAAATCCCAGCACCAGAACTCCAGAGACTCATCAGCTCATCGCCCAGACGTCTTCACACCGGTTAGAAAGGAAGAGGAGACGCTACACCATGGGAAACACGCCCACGTCCCAACTTTATTGAGACCTGTAGCAGACATCAAATTTGAAATGAGCTCATTTAGTGGATAATGATATAAAAAATTTGATAAAATAATATTGGCTCATGTAATCTGAAAGTCTTTTAGGGATCATTTTATTAAATTTAAAAAAAACTTTCCAACTTTTCCAGAATCCGGGTTCATAGCGGTGAGCGATCGTACTTATAAACCAGGTATGAAAGAGAAACTCTGCAGTGACGTCGCTGTAACGTTCTGCTCTAACCTTCTTACAACCCGTGCTGAGTTCCTCCTTCTCCTCGGTTCTGAGAACATCGTACAGCTTCACCTCTGACTCTGACGGCACTGGAAACTCCTTCCTTATGTGTTACAGGAGCAGCTTTTTTGTTTTTAAACCAGTGTGTGTGTGTGTGTGTGTGTGTGTGAGAGAGATGGTGAGATGAACAGTTTTGTAAAACGTTTTGTGAACTGCTGACAATATTTCTCCTAAATTCAAAATATAATTATTGTTATTTAGAGTGTGTATTTAAAGACAGTGACATCATCACAACATCAGAGTAACCCAGACCAGGCCGTATGTGCGGAGCTTTAATAACTCAAATAAAACTAAATGCAAATCATTTGTAAACAAACTGTGTTAAAGCTTTGGCATAATCACATGAATAAATCAGTATGTGGTGAATAATTATAACCTGATGTACAGTTCCGGCTCGCATGTGTTTTGTCTCTGCACCAGGTCTTCACTCTTTATACAAAAAAGCAAACAGCTCAGCTTTACTCAATGGTTTCTGACCCTCCATCTTCCTCTTGATGACGTTCCAGAAGTTTCCTCCAGTAAACTGCAGTCTTGTGTTTTTACAGAGCCGTGTGTGTGTGTGTGTGTGTGTGTGTGTAAACCTGCACTACTGATGGAGGTGCTGATGTAGAGAACTAATCAACACCTTTCTGCACAGAACTCAGGAACAGTGTGCTGCTTCATCCTGAAATAAAACCGCTAAGACACTTCACACATGTACCTGTGTAACCACACACACACACACACACACAGCCTGCCTTAACAATTATACTCACCCCCAGCTGCAAGGGCACATAGTTGACCTTTCTATCTCCACGGGGGAAGAGAGTACAGACACACACACACACACACATTCACAGAAATCTTGCAGTGTGTAACAATGTGTTTTATCTTTCTGTTTGTTATTATTGAACTCTGTTTCTACAGCCGGAGCAATGCAGAGACACGCCATTAAAGCTCACACACACACACACACACACACACACATGCTCACTGCGCTTAATGGTCCCGCTGCTGTTCAGACAAGGTTGCTTTTGTAACGATTTTCTATTGTGTGTGTGTATGATTTAGGTCTGAACAATAAATGGGGATAAAAGGTGTGTGTGTGTGTGTAGCCCTGAAAACCTCCAGCATTAGAAGAGCTTCTTCATAAGACCTCCTGGGAAAACCACCTACAGCAGCGAACACACACAAACACACATACGTATACAGAGACAAGCCTGGAGGTGAATGAGTGCATACGAGGAAGTCCGTGTGATCGATGTGAATTTGTCCTGATCCCATGCGTGTGTGTGTGTGTGTGTGTGTGTGTTCGCCCACACACAGATGATTCAGCTCATTAAAGTCTTGTGCGATCATCCGGAGTGATTTGCAGCATATTAAACAAATTAAGAAGTCGTTTATACTTTACGTGACTCACAGCCAACGACTAATGAACGCTTATGACCGCCAATTAGCCGATTAGCATCGTGCTAGCTCAGTGCTCTCATGTGTGTGTGAACCACTTTTATCAGAGCAGAGCGAGTGTTTTCTTAAACGCTGAACTATAAACAAGTCTGTTAGTGATTATAGCTGATGTAATGTAGTGAGTGTAGCAGACTGCCGGGTCACACGCGTCTATAGCGCTCAGGAAAAACCACTTGAACACACACACTCCTGCAAAACCTCAACATGAAGCTGATCGCCTACAAACCGTGTGAGTGTGTGTGTGTGTGTATAAGGAGTGTAATAATTCAGACCAGCAGATTAAAACATTGCTTTTTGTTATATACAAGCAAGTGTGTGGATTATTTGAATCACTGAATCTTCAAACCTCTCATTCTTTGAAACATTTTAACATTTTGTTGATTCATTGAATTAACAATTTTTTTCACAATATATTTATTACATTTTCTTTTTTTTTTTTTTTTTAAACTGAAAAACACAACAATAGCTCAGCACATACAGGAACACAGGAGGATAGAAAAGAGAGAAGAGAAATAAATACATAAATACTGTAGGTACAAATATACAGTAAGCAGACAAACAAAAACCATTCCTACACTGGATTAGGAAACTCCTGTACACAGAGGAAGTTTCCAAAAGGCCAATGAGATGTCAAGAAGGATCCCAGATCTTGAAGAAGGCATTCTTAGAAACATGTGACATGCATGAAATGTTTTCATTAGGAATAAAGTCCATAATAATATTGTGCCAAGACTTTTTTGTTGGAGTAGCATCTTTCACTCAGTACACTTTTTAAAATTTAAAACGTCAGTAAATTGAATAACCTCCTATACCTGATATTGAAAATACAATTATCTGGAAGGCCAAGGAGAAGGCACGTAGAATCTAACTCAACTGGAACATTACAAATAAAATACGAGGTACGGGACTAGACCAGAAGCTCTGCAGTTTAACACATGACCAAAAACAATCACATTTTTAATTTACTGATTTAAATCATTAGATAATTACACTTTTGACTCACTGAATCATCATTGTAGAGAATCTTTGAATTCACGAATTATTAAAACAGTGAATCTTTGAATCATTCTGTATTACATCTTTAATTCTTTCAATCATCGAATCATCAAATTACTTAATCATTGAATTTTTTAATAATCTTTTTAATCATTTAATCACCAAAGTATCAAAAGCCAAATTGTTAAATCGTTGAATCACCGAATCATTGAATAGTAATGGTAGCAACTTTTTGAATCGTTAAAATTTCTAAATCATTGAATCTTTAACTCATTAAATTATGAAATCTTTAATTCTTTAAATCATTGAATCATCAAAAAATTTGTTAAAGCCAAATGATTAATTCATTGAGTCCTTGAGTGACTGAATCATTGAATTGTAGAAGTGGTAACTCTGTGAATCTACACGGGCGCTACACGGGGGTGTATGTGGTGTGTGCACGCGTGTGTTTAAACATGAGGAAGTATTACTGGAGCGCTGATGAGGAGCTGGCCTCTTTCAGAGCAAATCAAACTCTGCTGCGCTAAAGCTGTCACAATATTATTCCTCCAGTTATCCCTCACTTTTTCTCCTCCTTACTTCCGTTTTTTCTCGCATGCACATGGTGCAGTGAAGTGAAGTGTGATGAAGCAGGAAGTCACAGAAGAAACAGATTTACTGACTGATTCGTTGATATTATACCAATAAACAGGAAACCATACTGCATGGGAGGGGCAGGGCATGTGAGAAAGGGGTGGAGCTTGTCCTGAGAGGGAGGGGCACACTAGAGATGAGGTAGGAGGTATGTAGGAGCGGGCGTGGCAGGAGGCAGACAGCAGGGCTCCTTTTCTTTCTTTCTGTTTTCTTTCTTTATAATTTATTTCTCTGGACTGTTTTTCTTTTTCTTTGTATCTTGTTTCATCTGCTCCCCGCTTTCTTCTCTTTCTCTTCTCTTTTTCCTACTTTATTGATCCTGCTCTCCCTCCCTCTTTAACTCCCTTCTTTCTTCCTCTCTCTCTTTTCACTAGTTTCCTTCGCTTACCTCTGTTCTTGTCCCAGTTTAATTTATTCAAATGCATTTATTCCCTCACACACACACTCACACACACACACAGTTTATTAATCTAGTGTGTGTGTGTGTGTGTGTGTGGACACTGTATACTGGATGAAGAAATGATACACGACTCTCATCTTTTTGCACATTTCATCCTTTTTTTTAATCCTTTTTATCCTCAGTTAGGATCATCGCTTTATCTCAGACAGGTGTCAGCCCCGTGTGTGTGTGTGTGTGTGTGTGTGTGTGTGTGTGTGTGTGTGTGTGTGTGTGTGTGTGTGTGTGTGTGTGTGTCCTGAGGACAGACTATGTGTCATAGACACATCCCGTAGCATCAACATCACCCGCTCACCCTTTCTCCCGTGTGTGTGTGTGTGTGTGTGTGTGTGAGAGAGAGAGAGAGAGAGAGAGAGAGAGAGAGAGAGATAACCTGAGGGGTCAACATTGACAGTGGCATTGATGAGGTGTTTACGAATCTAAGAGCGCCATCTGCCCTGCATTATCACTCTTTCTACTGTCTCACTGTCTGTCTCTCTCATGTCGTCTGTCTCACTCCGCCTGTCTGTTTCTTTGCTACTTTCACCATCTATCTCTCCCACACACCACCTGTCTGCCTGTCTACTACTCTCACTGACTGTCTCTCTCACATTGTCTGTCTGTCTCTCCACCTGTCTGTCTCTCACTGTCTGTCTCCTGACTCTGCAGATCACTTCTTCCTCTCTGCTGAGGTGAACTTTTTTAAACCAGCTCTGCAGCACCTCTGCTGTGTCACTTGGATTTAAACCAGTTCATTTCTGAGACTCGTTATCGCTCGCATCCTGAGAAATCTAACCGTATTATCAGTTGCACGGTGTGTTGGAGCAGCGCCGAGGTGGTGTGTACCCATGCATGAGAGTCACCTTGGTACTGAATCATGAAGTTAACAATGCTTTACATTTTTGTTCAGAAAGACGATTTATCTCAGGCCCTTGTAGTTTTGTTCAGTGTTTTTTGTTAAACGTGTAACGGCTTCTGTCTGAACGACACGTCAGAAATGTACTGAACCTATCCTGCAAGTAAAGTCCTGAACTGCTCCAGGATTAGAATTACTTTTAAATTCAGTAGCAGTCTGATTATTCAGTGTCACCTGACACACACACACGTAAATCTGTTATTTTAATGCTGTGCTTTGAAGTCATCCCTTAATGCATTAATATTTCTGTTTAATAAAATCCTATGCTCTTAAATCAGCATCAGGTCTGCTGAGAGAGTCAGAGTCAGAGTCACTCTGCAGAGTTTAGGAACACGAGCAGGATTTAAAAATAATGCTTTTAACAGACCATAATAATTCACATTCAAAGGCACATCAGTCCATGAAAAGAAAGGGAGGGGGGGAGCAATGCAACAACTCACCTAGAGCACCAGCAGACATAGGGCTCTGTCCACCTGTCTGTCTCTCCATCACTGCTGTAAACAAAGCACAGTCCTCATTCATCTAAACACACACACACACACACACACACACACACACACACACACACACACACACACACACACACACACACACACACAACTGACCCCTTTTTAAACTGACCCCTTTCCCCCTATTTTGAATGTTTTTACAGTGTGTGTGTGTGTGTGCACATTGGATCAAGGGGTGTGTCTCTCATATCTGTCCTTACAGGCTCCGTCTCATAAATATCACTTTCATGAAAACAACCAAAATGAAAGCTGAGTGCAAGTCAGAGCATTTTTACACACACACACACACACACACACACACACACACACACACACACACACACACACACACACACACACACACACACACACACACACACACACACACACACTCTGCAGGACTGTGGCAATCTAACACACCTGACTCAGATACTGGCCACACCCATCAGCATGAGCCAGCATGTATGTCATTCTGTGAGTGTGTGTGTGTTATATGAAGTGGAATGTATGATATTATATTATTATTTAATATTTACCAATCTGGGTCATTGAACATGTACAAACACATACACACACTGCTTATATAAACGGCGTACTTCAAACATCCTCTGAGATCAGTACAATCTCCTCAAACCACATGTCTAATACTGTGTGTGTGTGTGTGTGTGTGTGTGTGTGTGTGTGTGTTTGAGGAAAATCCAAAAACACACAAACATGTTTTTTTCTATCTCTCTGTTTCTCCAGTGGAGCCTCACAGCTCGTCTGCCTTATTTGCATATTCAATTGGTGATTAGCATTTCTCCTAACGAAGCTCCGGCTCACTAATTAATGTTGATTAATTATGAATGAGGCCTCAGAACCCCGCGGCTACCCGCGCTAACGTCTCCTTCTGCTCCACTTTACCTCCACCTCTGATCTCATCATCACCATCTCCATCTCTCCGTTAACTTCAGCTCTTCATCATCTCCATCTATATATCTATAAATCTATATATCTACACACCTATACATCTATACATCTATATATCTATACATCTATATACCTAATATCTATACATCAATATATCTACACACCTATACATCTATACATCCATATATTTATACATCTATACATCTACATATCTATACATCTATACATCTACATATCTATACATCTATACATCTATATATTTGTACATCTATACATCCATATATCTATACATCTATATATGTATATATCCATATATCTATACATCTATATATTTATACATCTATACATCTGTATATATACATCTATATAATTATACACCTATACATCTATATATCTACACATCTATACATCTATATATCTATACATATATACATCTATATATCCATATATCTATACATATATCTATACATCTATATATTTATACATCTATACATGTAGATGTATATATACATCTATATAATTATACACCTATACACCTATACATCTATATATCTACACATCTATACATCTATATATCTATACATATATACATCTATATATCCATATATCTATACATCTATATATTTATACATCTATACATCTGTATATATACATCTATATAATTATACACCTATACACCTATACATCTATATATCTACACATCTATACATCTATATATCTACACATATATACATCTATATATCCATATATCTATACATCTATATATTTATACATCTATACATCTGTATATATACATCTATATAGCTATATATCTACACACCTATACATCTATATATATATATATATATATATATATATACCTATACATCTATACATCCATATACAGTATCTATACATCTATACATCTATACAGCCATATATCTATACATCTATATATTCATATATCTATACATCCATATATCTATACATCTATATATTAATACACCTATACATCTATACATCTATATATTTATACACCTCTACATCTATATATCTATACATCTATACACCTATGTATCTATATATCTATACATCTATACATCCATACATCTATATATCTATACATCTATATATTCATACATCTATACATCCATATATCTATACATATATACATCTATATATCTACATATCTATACATCTATATGTCTACATATCTATACATCTATACATCCATATATCTATACAGTGGAACATCGGATTGCGAGTAACATGGTTTACGAGTGTTCCGCAAACTGAGCAAAGATTTTTAATACATTTTTAATCGGAAACCGAGCAAGTATTAGTTTACGAGCGCCGAGTATCATGTATCACGCATGCGACTCTTATTTTGACACCGAGCGGCAAGTGATCACAACTGAGCCAATGATTTTTCTCTCGCTTGCGCTGCGGGAATTATGGGTAATCATCTCCCCTGCTGTGTCCCCTGTGTCAAAATAAGAGTCCCCTGCTGCGTCTTAGTGCTCATCTCTTATAATCAACATCTCGCTCTCTCTTCTGTTTGCACGCGCGTAATTTGACTCTGTGCCCCACACACACCGACATACACACACTTTTTACACACACACACACTTACTTTGTGTGTGCGTGCGCGCGTAATTTGACACCGACACACACACACACACACAGATCTCCCCGGCGCTTTACACACGCGCTTTATTTACACAGAAAACTCAGCTCTGTCGCGATTCTTTTCAAAGGTAAGGTGCTGGTCCATTTGTTTTTTTTGTTTTTTTACTTTACAGCAGTGATTCCATTAGTATGCTCACGGGAGTATCATTAGAGAGATTTCTTTCTTTCCCTGTTAAAACAGTGTTTGCATTGTGTATGCTAGTTTTGACACTTAAAAAGCGAGGTGTGGGAGGGAGAAGGAGTTTTACTTTTTAAGACGAGGCGAGGGGCTAATTCCACACACACACACACACACACACACACACACACACAAATGCACGGCGCCTGCGTGCACAAACGGAAACACTTAACTGTCTGGATTTATTTTTTACTTTTTTTTAATGTTAAGTGCAGGTTAATTTGTTTTATTTTTACTTTATATGTTGTATTAATTATTTTTATGTATTTATTGTTTTGGGCTATAATAATTTGAGCTTTCATTATTTCTTATGGGAAACGTCTATTTGGTTTACAAGTGTTTTTGGAATACGAGCCCGCTTCCGGAACGAATTATGCTCGTAATCCAAGGTTCCACTGTACATGTATATATTTTTACATCTATACATCTATATATCTCCATCATCTCCATCTCTTTTCATTTCCTTATCTTCCTCTCGTCACCCCTACATTCCTCTATCATCTGCATGTCTTTTCGTCTCCTCATTCCTCCACCTCGCCATCAACTGAGTTCATTGTTCATTACAGTTTTTCTCGGTTGCTTTGGAGCATTTCTGAGATCACTAAGTGAATTTTCAAAACTACTTGTTCAACCGCCATGTAATTTAGTCACTTGTGCACAACACATGAACATTTCTCATTGCTTTGATCAAATTGCAAATGCTTTTGTACATTCATATAATTGATTGTGTACAATTCTCTGCTGCTTCCTACATTTTCACTAGTTTATGCCATGTTGATCAAGATATATTATACTAGTTTCATCTAAATAATCTTTACCCCCAAATAATTTCAGCATCAGTTCATTGCACAAGTCACTGAATGAAAAATAGTTAATCCAGTTGTCAAAATCTCAACAACAAAAAAATAGAACTAATAATAATAAAAATAAAATAAAAACTGTTTTATGTAAATGTGTCTTAAATTGACACATTGTGCAGATGAAATTTGGATGTCACTAATAAAGGGGTGTGAAGAACCAAAAATCTTGTGAACCTATAATTGGCATTCCAGAATATATATATAGAACACAGATTTACAATTTTTGAAAATGGATGAACAACCAGGATGTGGTCAAGAGCCAGGAAAAAGTATGCATGCTGGGAGGAAATATCACTATGTGTGCTGCTATTTCAGAGCATGGTGTTCTAACTCATAATCCCCTTATAGGCCCATACAATACACAGCATCTCCGCACCTTCCTAGAGACCCTCTATAGGACTCTCATCGCTGGGAGCCCTATAGAGAGCCCTATCAAAATGATTCGGCCAAATATGTGATACTTTGAGATAATGTGAGTTTTCATCACTCAAACATCATCAGGCAAAGGTTTTTGACCCATAACAGTCTTTCAACCCTTCTGGCTGCCATGGATGCAGCATGTGAGGATATCACTGTGGAAGCCTGCATTTTTCCTCATTGTGCTTTTGTGTCCTTATTTTTCTTATCACAATGACATTATATAATGTTATATTGTAATTCTTTTTTTTTCCAGTCCACTAGTAAAAGTACAATAAAAAGTGTGAATCCTGTTCGGTCTCAATATACAATCAATATTCCACAGTCTCACAGCATTTCATGCAATAGTCACATAATTTGTGTAAACTTTTGATTCGTGCACACCGATACAAATTTTCGAGGGTTTTTTTCGTGCCAGAGAAAACGATTCTCTTTTCGTGCCAGAGAACACGATTCTGAAAACAATTCACTTCCAGATAAATAAAACAGATTTAAATATACATACAGGAAAATAGCTGTAAGGAAATCCGCAGTAAAATCTAATATTGTAAAATATATTGATGAAATGTGCTGATAATATAGCTGTTACTGTAACTGATCAAACATAGCAAAAATCAAAAGACAATTCCCATAGCAGTGAATTGGTTTGAAAGTTGTATTGTCTGATATGAAAAAAAGCGCAATTTGTGTCAGTGTGCACGAATCAAATAGATGAAATAAGGTGAATCTCGTTTTTCTGTGACCATACATTCATCTCTCCATCACTCCTTCGTTTCATCTCTCCATCACTCTATTCTCCCCCTCCCAAGACCTCTAGTCCTTTATCCCTCTCTTTTGTCTTCCCCTCTGCGTCTCCTCATCCCTGAAATTTGTTTATCTGACCATACCTCCTTAATCTCTCTATCCGTCCTCCTCCCGTTCTCTCTCTCTCTTCCCTCCTGCAGGCCTCGGTGTTTCCGTTCGTCCTCCTCATCACTCCGTTCCTCATGTCTCTATAGACACAGATAAAGATAGATGGATAGAAGAGTGAATGGACAGATTGGCTGGATTAGATGGATAGATGAGCGCGTGATGAGGTTAGAGCTTGGCGTGTCTCGGGCCCTCGCACACGCGTGTGCCGCGTGAAGCTGTAACTCGGAGACGTGGAATTGAATTATGGGTAAAATTAGAGCAGCGCATTACACAGGAAGCCATTACGCAGAAGAGCAGCTTTATTTCCCACGCGGCAAGTTTCTCTGCTCACAATTCACCGCACGCCGCGTCTCCTTTACTGTGTGTGGGCTCAAGGACTACAGTGTGTGTGTGTGTGTGTGTGTGTGTGTGTGTGTGTGTGTGTGTGTGTGTGTGTGTGTGTGTGTTTGTGTGTGTTTGTGTGTGTGTGTGTGTGGTATATTTACAGCAGATCCCAGAGAGTTTGATCTCATGCATATTAGAGTGTTTGAGCTGCTAATTGCTCAAGAGCAGATGTTATGCTTTTAAAGCTGCTTCTGACTGCAGTGTGTGTGTGTGTGTTCAGTGGTGCTCTGTGCTCTATAAGACTCAAGGCTGGTGTCGAAGCACCGTATACTCGCTCTTACATAATAATAATAATAATAATAATAATAATAATAATAATAATAATAATAACTCTCAAAAGAGAGAAAGAAAAAATTAGAGTAAAGATGAATTGGGGGGAAGGAAAGAGAAAGAAAGAAAGAAAGAAAGCATGAATTTAAGAATAAATCAGAAGGGAGGAAAAGTTGTACATGCAAGTGAGAAAAAGAGAAACAAGAGTGGGGAAATAAACGCAAAGGGAAGATGAAATGAGAAATAAAAAGAGAAAAGAAGTGAGAAATGAAGAAGGAAGCCGGCAAGAAAGAAATGAGGAAATTGGATGAAAGAAGGAGAGGAGGAAAGATGGACAGAAAGAAAAAAAATGAAAGTAAATGGATGCTGGAATAATGAACAATGTACAGAGAGAAGAGGGAGAGTGAGGAATGGAAAGACGAGTAAAGAGGAGATGAAGGAAGTGATGAAAGAAGGAGAAGTGCAGGAAGAAGATAAAGAGATATTAGTAAAGAAAACTAAGAAGTTTGCACTGGGATGCCCCTTCACTCGGTGGGTGGGGCTGTAGGTTTAGGACACGCCCCGTCTCCACTCCAACTGAACAGGACGGAGTAGTGCATTAATAAGGGAATAGTGATGGAGCTGCTGAGTGTGTGTGTGTGTATGTGTGTGTGTACACCTGCTGTGTGAGGTGTGTTTTTCGGAGCGTTCCTTGAGTATAGAGCCTCCAAAAGACCCTTCCACATGACCTGCTGGAAGACTAAAATATTAAGAGTCCTCCAGGGAGACCATGTCCAATTTTAGCACGTGTGTGTGTCATCCCCCAGGTGTTCTTTCAGTCCTTGGTGGTGTCTCAGTGCAACCTGAAGAATGAGAGAGAGAAAAACGGGGAAACTTCACCCTGAAGATCAGAACACGAATCCCGGAGAGACGCGGAGAAGCATTTCTGAAAAGGTCGAGGAGAAAAGTGTAGGATAGAGTGTGTGTGTGTGTGTGTGTGTGTGTGTGTGTGTGTGTGTGTGTGTGTTGTGGTTGAGATTGGTCATGTTATTTCCTTTCACGCGTTCTCTCTCAGGATGCAGTCAAATAGAAAAAGAAAAACAAACACACTCTCTGACCACAGGTTCACCCCAGCGCTCTCTCACACACGCACACGCACACACACACACACACACACACACACCAAGGCCACACAATTTCCTTAACATCCCATAAGACTCACAGCGTGTCTAATTGTATAAGAGTTCTCTTTCTCTCTCTCTCTTGTTTATTGCAGTGAGGCTTTTGTACACACACACACACACACACACACACACACACACACACACACACACACACATTAGACGCTTCACAGACACGAGTTGAAAGACCATGCATGGAAGGGGTCTCCTGACTCCAGACAGAGTCACAGTGTGGTGTATGGTGAGTAGCTGTGAGAAATACCTGAGTGTCTGTGATGTAAGAGGAATAAAACACTCAGGGGTGACGAGAGGGGAACAGTGGACTCTCTCTCTCTGTTTCTCTGTCTCTCTCTGTTTCTCTGTCTCTCTCTGTCTTTCACTCACTGTCTCTCTCTCTGTGTCTTTCTCTCTCTGTCGCTCTGTGCATACGCTGGGTGTGAGTGAGCGCATGGAAGGCTGTTTGGCATCCTGCCAAATTCTCTGTGACATGTTTATTTATTTTTCTTTAGTAAACTTTATAGTTTAAATAAAAATATAAAGTTTATAGTGACCCTGCCTTCACAGCAAACGCAGCAAGAGCGTCAAATTTCGCTCTCGCCACCCTGCCGCCGATGCCAGTCGCCGCTCTTCGCCGATGTTGGCCGCGCTGACGTAGACTGAATACCTTTCTTGTATTTAAAGGGGCCGCTAAGCAATCAAGCTTGTTGATCTTGTGGAGACCAAAATGTGGAAGAAAACAAGAAATTGATTGATAGAAAGAACTGTATTGTAGAAATAAACAAAACAAAGCCATTGGTATGGTGTGGCTTCTGTTCATTGTGAATTGCTAGTCTAATTTAATATATATTTTTTATTATTATTTTATATTTCTTATTATTATAACATTAGAATCACTTACTAGACTTTGTCTTTAATAAAAATAACATTAATAATTAATAAACACCCGCTATTGCAATAATTAACCTCTCCTCCATTTTGCTTGGGAACTAATGTAGCCGGAACAAAAACGACTGCTTTCCGCGGAATCCTCTCAAGCGGAGGACCTCCATTTTAATTGGTTGCCGCTCAACTGCGTCATAGCTCACTACCCTAAAGTTGAACTGATTTCAACTCCCTTCGCCGCCCTCGACACGCCGTGCCGCTCTTCACCACTCCTCGCTGCCGGCTCACATTGAAAATGAATAACTTCCGGCCCCTTTGACGCTCTCGCCGCGTTCGGTGTGAACGCACCATGAGAGAGAGTGAGCGAGGCATCATGCCTCTGAGGTCGGTAGGGAGACTTTGTCTCTCCAGAATGGCGTCAGGTGTGTTGTGGGAGACGATATACTGCTGGAGGAAGTTCTGCTAGCCATGCGAGATCAGATCGGGTGCCAGAACATCTACTCTGCCTCCCGGATGAATAAAGCGATGGTGATCTTTCTGACCCCCAAAAAAAACACTCATAACCACGGCAACAAAAAATGGGATACGAGTGAGAGACGTCATGGTTCCAGGTCACCCCTCTGTCTGCCAACAAGCTCTCCAACGCCTTGTGTGTGTGTGGTGGGGGGGGCACTTAAAAAAAATTATAAATATGTAAATACTGTGTGTATGTGTTACGCGTGCATCTGTATGAATGCGTGTGCATGTATGTGTACATACAGTATATAGGTATGTGTTTGTATCTGTCTCTCTCAATATATATCTCCCTCTGTCTCCCCCTCTGTCTCTCTCTCTCTCTCTCTCTGTATATATACACACAATATATATATATATATACCTCAACCTCTCTCTCTGTTTCTCTCTCTCTCTCTCTCTGCGCATGCGCGGTGCGGCAGGGAAGCGAGTGTGGGGTGGAGAGCGCGTGAGAGCAATTGGTGTTTTGTAAATTTTCTTTTTTTTTGCCATTTATTACATCTTTTGGCTATATCTATCTTTTTTGTATGACTGCCTGTGTGTGTGTGTGTGTGTGTGTGTGTGTGTTGCTGGAGCATGGCGGCTCCGAACACACAGTGGTTTGAAAGTTTAACTCGCCGGCACGGTGTGCGCGGCGAGTTTAGAGGAGTGTGTGTTAGCGGTTGGTGATGTGGTGGGACATGAGAACATCGTCTCTGCTTCCCGAATGAACAGTGCTCTTGTTACGTTTGTAAATAGTGTAGATAAAGCGGTGTTGATAAAACTTGTCCAGAACGGAATCACAGTAAATAACGAGTACATACTGGTTTCTCCCCTGAGCTCCCCAGCCATGAAAATAGTTCTGTCTAATGTCCCTTCCTTCATACCTGACAGTATAATCACAGCAGAACTGTCCAGATATGGAAGACTGGTCTCCCCTATAAAGAAAATCCCCCTGGGTTGTAAATCCCCTCTGATTAAACACCTGGTGTCTTTTAGGAGAGTTGTCTTTATGATTTTTAAAGAGGGTGTAGAAGAGATAAACGCTATGTTTAAATTCAGGGTTGAAAAATTTGATTACAGTATTCGCCTCCTCAGACACTGATGTCAAATGTTTTAAATGTGGTGCAATGGGACATCTGGTCCATGCTTGTCCTGAAAGACAGAGTGATCCTGATGCTTCTGAGCGACCGGGTCACGACGCGACCTTGCCGGGCGAGGCCACTCCCCCTGCGACTACAGCTCGCCGTCTGCTGAGGGCCCGGCAATGCTGCTGACCCAGAGCCCATAGAGACCGAACCCCAAGCCCAGCCTGCAGTCCAAGAGTCATCTGAAGCAACATCGACACCAAAAGCAACATGCTCCGCCAAACTGGACCGAGGGGAGCCCAACATAACCCAGCTTGCACCGGAGAGGCCGAGCATGGATGATCACAGAGGGTTGAGGTGCAGCGCTGGAGCTACCTGTGCTCTCAGCAATGGGTACAAGGGCGAAGAGCCGCCAACTGGAAACATCAGCCTTCGCACTGTCACAAGGGGACGAGGCGGACATAGAAATGGAAGAAGAGCCCTTCTTCAAAGCACCAAAAAGAAAAAAAGACCATAAAGGCGGAGGAAAAAACTCCAGACAGTGACGGGTACATTTCAGACTCTGTGCTGCTCCTCAGCCCAGAGGAAGAAAAACTGCCAGTCATCTACAGCGAGGAATCCATACACGTTTTTCTAGAAAGGCCAAAAGGAGACTCAAAAATGAAACTAGAAAACCACTACCCAAACAAGAGACAGTTCGTTCACGACATCAAGTATTACAGAAAACATAAAGTTTTCATTGACCTGGAACTATTCAGACTAAAGAAATGGATTACGAAAATATACAAAGAACTCGCTGAAGAGGAATTCTAGAATGATTTTTCCTCTGTGCTGGACACTGGTACGTTTTTATAATATAAGATTGTTTGTTTTATTTATACGTCTTTTAATGAACAAAGTAAATATTGCGAGTTTAAATATAAATGGGGCAAGAACATGTGAAAAAAGAGCTAAACTCTATGAAATGCTAAAACAGAAGTATGTTGATATGGCTCTACTTCAGGAGATGCACAGCGACTCCTGCGACTGGTAACGCTGCGGACTGGTCAAAGGAATGGGATGGGCTCACGATCCTGAGCCATAATACACCACTGAGTGGTGGAGTCGCACTGCTCTCTGCTCACAATTTTATACCGAACTATTATACAGTAGAAGAATTTTTAAACGGGAGGCTTTTAAAAATGAGAACTTTTTATGAAAATGAAGTCTTTTATTTTTATTTGTGTGTACACTCCCACCAAGGCAGTAGAGAGGATGATGTTTTTAGACAAATTAAACAGTGTAATTAATGACTGCAACTCTGCTGACATTTTAATTCTGGGTGGGGATTTTAACTGCACAACCGACAACCTGGACAGAAATCATAAACAACCTCACATGGCCTCCCGTAAACGCATGTGGGAGATGATGGAGGCCCAGGACTTAAGTGACATATGGAGAAACTTAAACAAGAAACAAAGACAGTACACCTGGACCCATTCCATAGAGAACACGCTCTCTCTGGCAAGACTCGGTAGATTTTATTGTTTTAAACATCAACTGTCTTCTTTTACAAAATGTTTTATTGCCCCAGTAGGCATCTCGGATCATCATATGGTGCAGTGCACTGTCAGTAGGAAAAACCTCAAACCTAAGAGCGCCTACTGGCATTTTAACACTGTACTTTTAGAAGATGCCAATTTTATTGAGTCTTTTACCTTTTTATGAACCAGTCTTAAATCACAAAAAGCAGATTTGAGCTCTCTACAGCAATGGTGGGATCTAGCTAAAGCACAAATAAAAGTCTTTTATCAACAGTACAGTACAGTGAGATTCGCAAGCAGACACACGGCTTCTACTCAAAGCAGTAGTGAGTGGTCAGACTACAAACTACTCTCAAAAGCATTAGCCTCAAGACAGACAAAGGTACTGGAGCAGATCATTCATCACGACCAGACGTACTGCGTGCCTGGTAGGTCTATCTTTGATAATATACATTTAATACATGATATTTTGTATGTCTCTAGACTGCTAGATCTAAAGACCCGTCTCATTTTGTTGGACCAGGAAAAAGCTTTTGACCGGGTTGAACACAAATACCTGTGGAAGGTGCTGGAAAGCTTCGGGTTCAACCCAGGTTTCATAATAATAATAAAGACATTGTACAGTGACATTGAGAGTGTACTGAAGGTTAATGGTGGTTTATGTGTCCCTTTTAAATTACACAGAGGTATTAGACAAGGCTGCTCTCTGTCAGGCATGCTATATTCTTTTGCAATCGAACCTCTTTTATGCAAACTGAGAGAGCAGCTTTCTGGTTTTAATATGCCTCATTTTAATAATTCAACCTGTCTTTCAGGTTATGCTGATGATCTACAGTCGTTGCCAAAAGTTTTGAGAATTACATATATATTGGAAATTGGAAAAGTTGCTGCTTAAGTTTTTATAATAGCAATTTGCATACTCCAGAATGCTATGAAGAGTGATCAGATGAATTGCATAGTCCTTCTTTGCCATGAAAATTAACTTAATCCACTTTTTTTAAAAAAACTTTCCACTGCATTTCATTGCTGTCATTAAAGGACCTGCTGAGATCATTTCAGTAATCGTCTTGTTAACTCAGGTGAGAATGTTGATGAGCACAAGGCTGGAGATCATTATGTCAGGCTGATTGGGTTAGAATGGCAGACTTGACATGTTAAAAGGAGGGTTATGCTTGAAATCATTGTTCTTTCATTGTTAACCATGGTGACCTGCAAAGAAACGCGTGCAGCCATCATTGCGTTGCATAAAAATGGCTTCACAGGGAAGGATATTGTGGCTACTAAGATTGCACCTCAATCAACAATTTATTGGATCATCAAGAAATTCAAGGAAAGAGGTTCAATTCTTGTTAAGAAGGCTTCAGGGCATCCAAGAAAGTCCAGCAAGCGCCAGGATCATCTCCTAAAGAGGATTCAGCTGCGGGATCGGAGCTTGCTCAGAAATGGCAGAGGCAGGTGTGAGCGCATCCGCACGCACAGTGAGGCGAAGACTTTTGGAAGATGGCCTGGTGTCAAGAAGGGCAGCAAAGAAGCCACTTCTCTACAAAAAAAACATCAGGGACAGATTGATCTTCTGCAAAAAGTCATATTCTCGGATGAAGCCTCTTTCCGA
Source organism: Clarias fuscus (assembly GCA_030347435.1). Lineage (NCBI taxonomy): Eukaryota > Metazoa > Chordata > Actinopteri > Siluriformes > Clariidae > Clarias > Clarias fuscus. Next base: position 24,803,942 of record CM059212.1, read on the forward strand.
TTGTTTGGCGCATCTGGAAAAAGGCTTGTCCGGAGAAGAAAAGGTGAGCGCTACCATCAGTCCTGTGTCATGCCAACAGTAAAGCATCCTGAGACCATTCATGTGTGGGGTTGCTTCTCAGCCAAGGGAGTGGGCTCACTCACAATTCTGCCCCAAAACACAGCTATGAATAAAGATTGGTACCAAAACACCCTCCAACAGCAACTTCTTCCAACAATCCAACAACAGTTTGGTGAAGAACAATGCATTTTCCAGCACGATGGAGCACCGTGCCTTAAGGCAAAAGTGATAACTAAGTGGCTCGGGGACCAAAACGTTGAAATTCTGGGTCCATGGCCTGGAAACTCCCCAGATCTTAATCCCATTGAGAACTTGTGGTCAATCCTCAAGAGGCAGGTGGACAAACAAAAACCCACTAATTCTGACAAACTCCAAGAAGTGATTATGAAAGAATGGGTTGCTATCAGTCAGGATTTGGCCCAGAAGTTGATTGAGAGCATGCCCAGTCGAATTGCAGAGGTCCTGAAAAAGAAGGGCCAACACTGCAAATACTGACTCTTTGCATAAATGTCATTCAATTGTCGATAAAAGCCTTTGAAACGTATGAAGTGCTTGTAATTATATTTCAGTACATCACAGAAACAACTGAAACAAAGATCTAAAAGCAGTTTAGCAGCAAACTTTGTGAAAACTTTTGGCCACGACTGTAGGTGTAATGGTGAACACACAGACAGATGTGAATTTATTAACTGATGTTTTAGAAGATTTTAAGATTTTATCATCTGCTAAAATCAACTGGACTAAAAGTGAAGCCATTTTAGTAGGAGAATGGGGAGGTGAACAGCCAACACTACCAGGGGGTATAATGTGGAAAAAGACTGGTTTTGAATACTTGGGTGTCTACCTGGGCAGTGCTGAGTTTTTAAACAAAAACTGGGAGGGTACCGTTGAAAGCATAAAAGGCAGACTAAGCACATGGAAGTGGCTGGTCCCAAAAATGTCTTACAGAGGACGGGTGCTGGTTATCAACAACCTAGCAGCATCGTCCCTGTGGCATAAACTGACATGTATGGACCCACCACTAAACTTGCTAGCAAGTATACAGGCCCTACTGGTAGACTTTTTCTGGGACAAACTGCACTGGCTACCACAAAGCCTTCTTCACCTGCCTAAAGAGGAGGGAGGACAGGCCCTGGTGCAGCTAGCCAGCAGAACTCCAGCCTTCCATCTGCAGTTCATCCAGAGACTCCTCACCGGAGCTAGTGATGAAGGATGGAGAGCGGCAGCCTACACACTCCTACGCACAGCAGGAGGACTTGGACTGGACAGAACTTTTAATGGACCCCACAGCACTGGACACCACTGGATTACCAGTATTTTATCAAAGACTTTTTAAAATTTGGAACTTTAAAAAAAAAAAAAAAGAAGAAGAAGCAGAACGTTAAACTGGCTGCTGGAGGAGCCCCTAGTCTGTGGAGAGCAGCTAGACATCTCTAGTCAAACCACCCCAGCACTATCCAAGACCCTGATCTCCGCAGGGATCGTGACACTCTGGCAGCTGGTGAACATCACCGGAACAGACCTGTCTCTAGCAGAGGACTTGGCAGCACATATGGGACTTCGGTCTCAACGGGTCGCCAACCAACTCCTGCATCACTGGAGAACCGACCTAACATCGGACGAACACGTTCAGCTGATGGTACACACAAGTAACGAGACCAGTCCTACAGAAGAGGAACCTTTTCCACAGCTGATGATAACTCCAGACCTAGAGGGTTCTGGCGGCCCCCTTTTAGAGCACAAGGGTGAGGAAGACATGAACTTTGAGACAGTGTCTGGTAAGGTTTTATACAAAGCTTGTGTGAAGGTCCTAAACAAGAAAAAACTGAATGGGAGGCTAGACACCCCATGGTGCAAGGAACTGGGTTTTAATTATGATTTTAAACCAGAGTGGAGGGCCCTGTACAAACCTCCATTAACCAAAAAGTCTGCTGACCTCCAGTGGAGGATTTTACATGGAATTGTCTCTGTGAACTCTTTTATCTCCATTTTAAATCCTGAAATCACACCGGAATGCCCTTTTTGTTTACAGAGAGAAATTGTTTTCCATGCTTTTATACATTGCTCCAGGTTGTCACCTTTGTTTAACCTTTTAAAACACATTCTTTTACCACTGAATGTATATTTTACTTATCAGCTTTTTATTCTTGGTTTTAAATATGTCCGGAGAAACAGATTCAGATGCCAGCTTATTAACTTTACCATTGGTCAAGCCAACATGGCAATTTACATAAGCAGAAAAAATAAGCTTGCCTAAGCACAGACTGCGACCCTAAAAAGATCTTCCCCAGACTTGTGAAGTCAAGAATTTTAATTGATTTTAATTTTTACAAGAGTATGAAGGACATAAATATGTTTAAAAACTATATGGTGCTGTGAGGAGACCTTGTGCTCAGTAGAAATGAAGAAATCATCTTTACCGCATATATATATATATATATTTTTTTTTTTTTCCCCGATTTTCTCCCTAATTTAGTCGTGTCCAATTCCTCCCCGTCACTAGGGGGCTCCCACATTAAGGCTACTACTACCACTCAGCCGGGAGGGCCGAAGACTATCACGTGTTTCCTCCGAACCACATGACGCCAGCCGACCGCATCTTTTCGAACTGCTTGCTCGCGCACCGTTGGGGGCGGCGTAACACACTCGGAGGACAGCGCTATCCGCTCCCTCCGTTGCGCGAGCTCACAGACGCCCCTGATTGGCTGTAGAGCCGTGATTAATGTGGGAGCACTAAGTACCTCTCATCCCTCCCCTCTGAGAGAGCTCGGCCAATCAGCTCTCTCTAGACCTCCGGCTGCGAGAGGTTACAGCACCACCCGGGATTCGAACTAGCGATCTCCGGATGATAGGGCGAGCGCTTTAACCACTGCGCCACTCGGAGGCCCTACCGCATATTTTAACTGAAAAAAAAAAAGCACAATAACTATGTATGTTTTAAAGAAGAACTATAATGTCCAAAATGTCTTATTTGTTTAGTTATTTATTTATCTAATTTTAATCAATTATTTATAAACTCAATCCTTATTCCCTTTATAAAACAAAATTTGTAAAATAAAGGATTGTAAAAAGTCAAAAGTCTGTCTCTCTCTGTCTCTCTCTGTCACTCTCTCTCTCTCTCTGTCTCTCTCTCTGTCTCTCTCTTTAATAGATTAATGGAATTTAAATTGATGACACACGACCTTCATCAAATACTCGTAAAACATTAACACATTATCTACTCACATTAATACACTCATCTCAGTGTGTGTGTGTGTGCGTGTGTGTGTGTCTCACTGTTCTCTGTAGGTCAGCTGTCTCATTGATCCAGTGTGTACACACTCACACACACACACACACACACACAAAGCAACTCAAGCCAGAATAAACATCATTACAGATCACATGCAGTGTGTTTCCTGACCAGCAAGTCAAACATCAGCACTTCTCTCTCTCCTCTCTTCTCCTCTCCTCTTTCTCCTCTCTCCTCCTTCTCTCTCCTTTCTCTCCTCTCTCCTCCTTTTCTCTCCTCTCTCCTCCTTCTCTCTCCTTTCTCTCCTCTCTCCTCCTTCTCTCTCCTTTCTCTCCTCTCTCTCCAGCTCCTTGCAGTAGCTCAGTTCTCACACATTAAAGTGAACTACATATTTCAGACTAAAGTAGTGTGTAAGGGCCCAAGGAGTGCGTAAGGGCCCAAGGGGTGCATGATGGCCCGAGGGGTGTGTGAGGGCCCGAGCGTGCCACATTACCCAGGCAATGTGGACGAGTCCTTACACCACACTCAGTCCCTTAGGCTTTACTCAGGCTTGGATTTGTTTCCTAAAACAGCACCAGAACTTCTACTCCACTCTGGTCAGTTGATGGTTGCTGGGTGTTGAGTGTGTGTATTACCCATAATGCTCTGCTCTTTGTCATAGACATAAAACATAAGACATGAGGCGTAAACTTTGTGTTGTTCATCTTTAATTGAAGCCTTGTGGACAATAATCAGAAAGAGATTTTCCTTCTGTGTGTGTGTGTGTGTGTGTGTGTGTGTGTGTGTGTGTGTGTGTGTGTGTGTGTGTTTACGCACACTCTCCTGCATGCGGCTCTCAGGAGGTGTCAAAGTTAAAGGGAAAAGCTGCATTTACGGTTTGTGGATTATGGGAGTGGTGTTGATGAGGCCGGTGGGAAACGTCCTCACGTTGCTGAGCCGCTGCAGGATGGAGGGATTTTACACGGCGGAGGAGTGAGGGATTAAAGACAGGGATTTATATAGAGGAGAGGAAAAACATGAGAGCTGGGGGGATTGCAGAGGAGGCAGGAAGATGAAAGCAAGAAGAGAGAGAGGGAGAGAGCAAAGTAGTGTGGAAGGAAAAGAAAGAGGAGTGTCTGCACAAAAAGGCAAGAAGATAAAGAAAGAGAGTCACAGAAGGAGAGAAAGAGATACAGAGTGAAACTAAGACAGAAAAGGAAATAAAAAAGAAGAGCGAGAGAGAGAGGATTAGTCTGGACTTTAGCTGAAGGAAGAAAATTCTGCAGATTTGTGTAATTAAAAAGTATAGTGTGTGTGTGTGTGTGTGTGTGTGTGTGTGTGTGTTTCCTGTCAGTGTAGACTGCAGGTCTGCTCACATCTGCTGCCAATTGCTCTTTAACACACACACACACACACACACAAATCAACCATGCAAACCAGGAAACCAGGAACAATAGAGAACTGGGCAACTGCCGGACATGAAGTGTGTGTGTGTGTGTGTGTGTGTACACAATACCACCCCAGTATTACATTAAAAATCTGAATATATATATATATATATATATATATATATATATATATATATATATATATATATATATATATATATATATATACAGTATATTTTTTAATCGGATCAAACTGAGCATTTTTCTCGACCTGAAACCCTTTAATCTGATTTTAAGCTTCATTGTTTTGGATAATGAGACTAAAACTGTGACGTTTTCATCACACATACACACACACACAAAGCCCTCCTCCTGGAAGAACCTAGAATAGTTATATAATTAAATATATATCTGGATGAGTCTTCTGTAGAACCCTGTCTTCTGTAGTTCTGTAGTTCTGTCTTGTGGAGAAAGTGAAGAACCCGTAATTATCAGAGGAACCCTTGAGGAACTGTGCTGCTGAGTGTAGAGCTCCACCTCAGGAATTATTCATTACGTTATAATTCATTTATTATTTAATTATGCATAATAGACTTGACAGTTTGAAGGAATTAGAGATTAATGCACCATTGTGTCATCTCATATCTGCTTTAATATAAAAATAAAACCTTTAATAAAATGAGTTTTTAAACTGAGATTGAAGCAGCAGGATGAAGTCCGATGTGAATCTGGATTCAGGAGTTCTGGGTTTATTTCAGTCTGACGCATGAGAATGAAATAAAGAATAAATGTTTTTTAAGGCGTGGTTATGGTTGGAGACTGAAGCTCGAACCATGCCAGGCTTAATGCCACCTGCCATAGAGAATGACTGAGTGAGTGTGTGTGTGTGTGTGTGTGTGTGTGTGTGTGTGTGTGTGTGTGTGTGTGTGTGTGTGTGTGTGTGTGTGTGTAATGGAAGTTGGTGGTAGTGAATGGTTTTCCTTACTTCTTAGGCAGGATTTTCTCAGTGTGATCTGGCAACCCGAAGTCCTACTCCCACTGATTATTCAGAAGCTACCAGAGTCATTACAATAAAGAATCATTTCAGTCTGGCATTGCGCATTTCACGTCAGTTGATGAGAGGAACATTAACATGAGCGTGAGATGCGTGTTGATGTGTGAACTGGCGAGAGTATGCGTTCCGTTGAATGCCTGACTTTTACACAGTACTGACACTGCAGACTCCGTTCATAAACACCTTAACTGATTAAAAAGGAGCTGTTACTATAGAAACAATAACGTATTAGAACAAGTGCGTTCATATACAGTTTAAATAGCAGCTGGTCTAATTCAGCTTTACTGTGATAAAATAATTTTTTTTCACTTTGAAGGAGCTGGAAGAATTGTATAAGTTTGATGTAATAAGTCAGGAAGGTTGAAAATAATACTTATGACTAATAATAACAACTATAATAATCATAATAATAATCAACTCAACAGATGGTCATTATTATTTTTCTAGTCATCATGTGACTAGAAAGAAATTCCAGATCCCCCCCGTATCAGCCCCCCATACCCCCACCCCTGGACTTCCAGACCTCCTCTTGTGTTACTTGACGTTTATTAACGGGTGAACTGTTTGGGTTTTGGTTGTTTCTGACCTGGAAAAACAGACTGAAAAAGAGAGGGAGAAGAAGAGGGGAAGGAGGTGCAGGGGGGGTATGTAAGAAGGGTGAGAGCGAAGGAATGTTCTGGAAGAAAGGAGTGAAAAGAAGAGAAAAGAAAATAAGTCTTTCCTCCGCCTGAAGGATCGTTAGCCTTCAGCACGCAATCTTTAGATATTAAATCACCATCTGAAAGCCGGTGATGCACAAGCACACGAACACGGCTAGAGTATATATTACACACACACACACATATTCACATGCACTCCCACACACACATACAAGTAGGTCTTTGTTTGCCTGTGGTACACAGACTGGAAGTACCAGTACTGTGGAATGTTTTTGACTTCTTCTTCTTCTTCTTTTCTTCCTTTTTTTTGGTATTAGCACGACATGACTTTCTTATTGTTCCTCCACAGACACACACACACACACACGCTGACATCCTCATAAATCTTCCACACAAAGCTTTAAAACCATCAGGGCGTGCGACTGGCGAAATGGTTTTAGAAGAAAAATTAACATCTTAATCCCAAGCCAAGGCGATTCACGAGCGAGCCGTTCTGTTTGACTCCTTCAAAAATGAATCAAATGAATCAAGTCACATTCATTCTAAACTCCTATCCGAGGGGGGCACGAGGTGGGACAGGGTGCCAATCCATCGCAGGACACAAACACACACACACTACGGGCATTTTGGGAACGCCAATTCACCTAATCTACTTGTTTTTGGAGGAAACCCACCAAGCACGGGGAGAACATGCAGACTCCATGCACAAAGAGACGGGAATTGAACCCGGACCCTGGCAGTGCAAGGCGACAGTGCTCACCAACGTGCCACCATGCCATTTTTCCTTCCTTCTTTCTGACTCCTTAAAATAAATCACAACAACCGATTCAAACGAATCCTGGACAGATTTTATTTGACTCCTTTAAATGAATCAAAATAATCTGTTCCGTTCATTCCTAAATTCAGATGAATCATGAACGATTGTTTTTTTTTTTTCGTCTTTAATCCAATGAATCAATTTACATTCAATTAATTCTACTTGACACAGACAACTCTCAGCCAAATTGTTTGTTTTGAGTCCTTGAAATGATTCATAACAATTGATTCACATTAATCCTAAACCTTGGAAGATTCGTAGACACTTTGTTTTTAACAAAAATTCATGTATGATTCCTTAAAATGAATGAAAACAATAGATTCACACGGATCCTAAGCTCTATTATTTATGGATGATTTGTTTACTTGACTCTTTAAAATGAATCAAAAGAATGTATTAAACTCATTCCTGAACCAATCTTTTGGTGTGGCTCATTTAATCAAACTGCATTTATTAATACTGAGCTTGAATGATTTGTGGCTGGGGATATTACTTACAAAATTATATATTCAAATAAATCTGATGATTGATGGATGATTAGTTCTGCTGAAGTGAATCATAAGAATCACAAACAAAAACCAAACAAAGGAACAACATTATTAATGAGTTACAAGGACAAAAACCTAACCACAACATTATTTATCTAACAAGACTTCCAAGGTCACATGATCACCAGAGTGACCGTGATAGGTCACATCATCAGCTGTTGTGGCTTCATTACAAACTTTATCCTTCTAGTCTCATGATTAATATTCTTTTCTACATGAGCCGTTCAAGTCAAACCGGGATTTGTGATTTCTGGGGAATGACGACATCATACAGGCAAGTACAATACACAGAAGACTTCAAGCTGCTCCGCACGCGGGTGAGGCTCTTAGCTCCAGTAAAACATGTGAACAGTGCAAATGTTTCAAAGACGGCCATACGTTCCTGAATGACGATCCCAGAAGAGGTGGCAGTCGGTCCCGTCAACATTCGGCGAGTGGAATGCCTGATCCTTGAACAAAAATCTTTTAGTTCACTTTCATAACATAAGCATCAGATGCAACCTATTAGTTGATCTTTTTTTTTTAGGTCCTCTGGAAACATTGCACAATAAGGACTTTCCCCATCTAATTCACTCTGTCTCTCACTCCATACGCTACAGACAGAGAGAGAGAGAGATCACACCTCAGAGCAGTCGAACAATGTATAAGCACTGCAAAGAAGCCTCATTCGTATTAATCCCATGTGTCCTGATATTTGGGACGAACCTGAAACGGCTACCTGTAGTGCTGTAGCAGGGACGCTAACGAGACGTAAACGTCTACGATTTGGGACGGAGCCTGAGCCGAGACAACACCAGCACGCCGGAAAATACCCCTGCCTTTAGTCAGCCAAGTTTCAGTGTGTAACCGGAGCTGGGCTTTATGTAATGTGTAGTATGTGTGTGTGTGTGTGTGTGTGTGTGTGTGTGTGTGTGGATGATGCTCCTGTAATGTGGTTCTGGTTGGTTAAATTCTTGAGCTGTCAAAGGTAATTTATCCCACAGAACAAATGCAACATAGGACAGGTCTTTGTGTGTGTGTGTGTGTGTGTGTGTGTGTGTGTGTGTGTGTGTGTGTGTGTGTGTGTGTGTGTGTGTGTGAGAGAGAAAAGGAAAGGCAGGACCGAAGCTCTCCGTTACAGGATATATAATACGAGTAGCGTGAATTCCCCCTCCACCCAATGGCAGAATAATAAACACATGTTTATACACGCCCTAAACGCGTACTGTACACTCAAATACACACACACAGCTGCTCTTTTTGTTCGCATTCTTATTCTCGGTTGCTCAGAAACCACATATTGAAAACACATGGTTCAGTTGTGTATGGCGCCAAATACGGACTTTAACATGGACATGAACTTCGATCTGCTGAAGGAAAGTGTGTGAGTGTACTTGTGTGTGTGTGTGTTGTTTATGAATTTCCTGTTGAAGTCAGTTCAGTACTTCTCTCAGTCTATAATCCCTAAAGGTCTTTTACAGCTTCTTAGTACAGTGTGGGCCATTTATATGTATACACCTTAATAAAATGGGAATGGTTGGTGATTTTAATGTCCTGTTTGTGGCACATTAGTATATGTGAGGGGGCAAACGTTTCAAGATGGGTGGTGACCATGGTGGCCATTTGGAAGTCGGCCATCTTGGATCCAACTTTTGTTTTTTCAATAGGAAGAGGGTCATGTGACACATCAAACTTATTGGGAATTTCACAAGAAAAACAATGGTGTGCTTGGTTTTAACGTAACTTTATTCTTTCATGAGTTATTTACAAGTTTCTGACCAATTATAAAATGTGTTCAATGTGCTGCCCATTGTGATGGATTGTCATTGCAACCCTCTTCTCCCACTCTTCACACACTGATTGACACACTCTTCACCAAGACTGTTGGAACAAAAAAAGTGATGGTATGGTGTGGTATATGGGGTACAAAGATAGTGGGGCCATTCTTCATCAATGGAAACCTCAAGACCACTGGATATTTGAAATTGCTACATGATGATGTGTTTCCCTCTTTATGCACTGAAGCTGGCACGTTCCCTGAGTTTTTCCAGCAAGATGGTGCACCACCACATTATGGGTGTCAGATCCGAGCATTCCTAGATGAACAGTTTCCTGAAAAGTGGATTAATCGTCGTGGGCCAGTTGAATGGCCCCCAAGGTCTCCCGATCTGACCCCCTTAGACTTTTATCTTTGGGGTCATCTGAAGGCAATTGTCTATGGTGTGAAGATACGAGATGTGCAGCACCTGAAACTACGGATACTGGAAGCCTGTGCTGGCATTTCTCCTGCGGTGTTGCTATCAGTGTGTGAAGAGTGGGAGAAGAGGGTTGCATTGACAATCCATCACAATGGGCAGCACATTGAACACATTTTATAAGTGGTCGGAAACTTGTAAATAACTCATGAAAGAATAAAGTTACGTTAAAACCAAGCACACCATTGTTTTTCTTGTGAAATTCCCAATAAGTTTGATGTGTCACATGACCCTCTTCCTATTGAAAAAAACTAAAGTTGGATCCAAGATGGCCGACTTCCAAATGGCCACCATGGTCACCACCCATCTTGAAAAGTTTGCCCCCTCACATATACTAATGTGCCACAAACAGGACGTTAATATCACCAACCATTCCCATTTTATTAAGGTGTATCCATATAAATGGCCCACCCTGTAAAATAGATTAGTTTATCATCATGAACACACACACACACACGACTGCATTACTACCTATTAATTTGTGTATTACTGTAGATAAATAATGCTAACAGTGAACTAAACCACAACGCACAACTCCATCCCATAACCTTGTTTTTAATGATGTGACTGTGTGAAATATCTGTCCATCATAACCTGGTACTCCAGGACGTCTAAATACACACTCTCTCATCTAGTGCTGCTAATATCCTCAACGGCAACTACGCTAATTCTGTCCACCTGTTCCTCCTTTCTCTACCCATCCAGAGGCATCTGGAGAGGCTTCAGTAGACAGAGGCCGACCCTGCGAGGACCCTGAGGCATCCAGAAAAGGACCAGCTCCAGTGGATTCTGCTTCATGATGGGTTAGAGCTACACATGCTGCTCCTGAGCTCCCAGTGATCCAGACCCCATCTTGCCTCTGCACCTGCTGACTCATCCCTATGCTCCATATGGACTTAAACACATCTCCTGTTATACTGAACTTCCAGCCTCCTAACACACAGTATGAGTGCAGATCAATCCCTGCTATCCGTTATCACCCAGATGAGGATGGGTTCTCTGTTGAGTCTGGTTCCTCTCAAGGTTTCTTCCTATTACCATCTCAGGGAGTTTCCCTTCAGCACCGAGAACCTTGGCTTGTTCATCAGGGACGATCTCACAATTTCATTATTCTCTAAAAACATTTTTTCTGACTCATACACACTTCCCTAAATTTTCTTTTCATTTTGTGAAGCTGCTTTGAGACAAGGACCATTACTATATAAATTAAAATACAATTGAATTGAATTTACATTGAATCTTCATCACCTCTGGGTGGGTGGGGCTTAGAGGGCGGAGTCGGTTTTGTGCACATTTCTGGCCACAAGCTTTAGAAGGCTGTAAAACTGCAATTTGATTTGCTCTCTGGCATTCTAGCTCACAGGACATGAGGAATGCTCTGTGATTGGATGATTGGAAATGTCAATCAAAATACTAATTCTATACCACGTTTTCAAATTGAGGGCATTGGTGACTCGGTGGTAGTTTTCTTGTCTACCACGTGGAAGGCCCGGTTTGATTCCCAACCAAACCCCAGCCTGCATGCAGGAAAGACCAATGAAAATTTTTCAAATGAAAGCTCTTTATTTGTAGACTCACACAATGAAGGTCAGCTCATGTTCATAGCTGGCAGGGAGCTCTAAACCAAAACACGAACATGTCCAGATTCCTTGGAGATTGTTTGTAGATCGGTTCTTTTGGTTCTCCTAAAGGAGTCGAACACAGCGAATCATCCAGGAATTGTCAGAATTTGAGATTCATTATTTTGGTTTGCTTAAAAGAGTCAAACAAAAACAAACCATCCGTGAGTATAAAAAGAATCAATTCTTCAGTCTGAACTCAAATAATTTATGATTCATTTATTTGTTCTAAATGACTTTTTCATGAGAACCACGTGACCCTGTATACAGGATAAAGCTGCACAGACGAGGAGGGTGTAAGAGACATTGGAATTTCTTTTTTTCTTTTTTTTTATCAGAACAAACAGGCAACATTTTTAGTTAAAAAACTTAGGGTTAAAACCATCTCACACACACACACACGCGCGCGCGCGCGCGCACACACACAGAGAATCACTCATCTGAATTCTATGCGCGTACTAAGAGAGCAGCAGCTGTGCCCTGCCCTCTAGTGGTTGTGTTTGGGAAGTACAATAAAGAGAATACAGCGTTAGCAACAACAACGACAAAATACATGTCAATGTAAAAATGCAATTATAACAATTCTAATGTATGTAAATAAATATCTAAATGAACAAGGATTTTTTGTGAAGTACACAGATGCTGAGACACAGTAGATTTGCTACATGAATGTTGGTATTTTAGCACTAAGCTAATGTGGCTGCTAGCTAATTAGAGCAGTTAGTGTGTGAGGCGAGCTATTTTTACAAATACTGTCTTTTGAGGGGGAAATAGCAAAATTTTTTAAGTAACAGCAAAACATAGGCGGCACGGTGGTGTAGTTTTTAGCACTGTGGGCTTGCACCTCCAGGGTCCGGGTTCGATTCCCGTCTCTGTGTGTGTAGAGTTTGCATGTTCTCCCCGTGGGTTTGGTGGGTTTCCTCCGGGGACTCCGGTTTCCTCCCACAGTCCAAAGACATGTAGTCTAATTGGCTAATATGTAGTCTAATTGGCTAATTGGCGTTCTCAAATTGCCCATAGTGTGTGTGTGTCCTGTGATGGATTGACACCCTGTCCACCTCGACACCCTGACAACCATCCCCCCCTCCCCCCGACCCTGAATACAGGATTAAGCGGTGTAGATGATGAGTGAGGGAGTGAGCAAAAATGTGATACTTGTTAGTGAGGAAAACAAAGGAGCACCTAAATCTAGATTGAGTTTATATTACTTGACTACAGAATTTAGAATTTGGTGACTAAACATTTCCTAAAATCCCTAAAATGCCTTGCATTACTTTTCCAGACATTCAAGATAACTGAGTGATGCTAATCTAAATTTCTAATATTTTGTGGTAAGACCTTAAGTTACAAGACCTTATAGTTACAGCGGTACCTTGTCATATAAATTTAATCTGTTCCCGAGGTGAGTTCTTAGGGTGAAATGTCGTATTGTGAAACGCATTTTCCCCTCGGAAATAATGTAAATGCAGATAACCCGTTCTGACCATCTAAAAATATATCCAATATCCAACACTATAATCATATTTTGTGTAAAAACAATCATAAGACATGTAAATGAAGGCTGCTTTAAAAACCAAACTGAAAGCTGCTCCCTTTTCTTCTTGCTACCGTCCTTGCTAACACTCTTGGGACCCGCGGTGCTACGTCTTCACTAAGTCTTGGACAAAATGCAAAAATAAATATATAATATATAAGTCTTTGCTTTTTGCAGTTTTGAATGGCTCACGGACGTACAGTACGCGCAACTTAGCCAAGCTCGGTTCGTTGCTTGTATGCTAAAAATGCTTCGTATGCCAAGACAAATTTCTTGAAAAGTTTCAGTTCTTAAGGCAAAAATTTGTGAGGCGGAGCATTCACATCGCTGTAGTTTAATTACAGATTATCGTCTCTCTCACATCGGTTTCTTGTTTCTTGCTTTATAAAAAAAAATAACATACCTTTTAGTCAGAGAGAAGAAAAGTGAATAAAAGTACAAAGAATCAACCAGTGTATAAAATAATGAATAAAATTTTGTGAAAAGCTTCATGTTTCGCGTGTGTTCCGCGTGTGTGTTTCGCATGTGTGTTTCACGCGTGTGTTTCGTGTGCAGTTTAGCCACCTGTCAACGGTTTTATTAGACCACTTCCTGGAAATAAAACTGATTTATATTTGTGTGAAAAAATGATGGAAAATGACACCATGTTATTTCTGTTTCTTTCCCTCGCTACTTGAACAGCCGTGGTAGAAGAAGGAGCGAGAGGTGTGTGTGTGTGTGTGTGTGTGTGTGTCAGAGACTGAAAGACAAAAAGAGAGCAACAGATAAGAAGAGAAGTGCGTGAAAGATAGAAGAAAGAGCTGAAAATAACCAGCATGTGAATGAGGGAGAACATTTAGAGTAAGTGGAGAGAGAAAGTTTGTGTGTGTGTGTTGTGTGTGTGTGTGTGTGTGTGTGTGTGTGAGACACAGAGACGGTAAACCTTCACACACTCCCAGCTATTGTATAAACTTCTGCTGAATAATGAAAAAGTAAAAATAATGGTGACCCTCATTTACCTTTCATCTGTGAGAAACAGTGACCTGTGTGTGTGTGTGTGTTTCATTTATAGATTGCTTCATCTCCAACCAAGCTATAGTGCATACGTTATTGCACCCTTGTTCTTAAGTTTTTATACATTTTAAAAGTTGATGTTTCATTTTTCCTTGATGATTTTAAACATGTGACAGATATTTATTTTAGAATTGATTCTATTATTTAGATTCTAAATAATATAAGATATTAGCCTCTGTAGTACTCTGTGATCTGTAGTGTGTAATATATTGTGGTGTATACCTATTCTATAATTACACACCACTATAACAGTATAATGTATAATATTAATACTAATGATAAATGAATTATATAATTATATTTAACTTGTACTTTATTCTCTCTCTCTCTCTCTCTGCTCAGACCCTCAAACCTCACACACACACACACACACACACACACACACACACACAGACACAGACACACACACACACACAGACACACAGACACACACACACACACACACGCACACACACACACACACACAGGATTACCGCAGCCACTTGTATCTGTCTCATCAGTTGCCAGACACATGAGTAATAACCGTGTGTGTGAGAGAGAGGGAGAGAAAGAGGGAAAAAAGAGACACCACTCCCAAAGTGTGTGTTCAGTGTGGTGTAGCCCTGACCCTGACCACAATAAAGGTTAGGTGTGTGTAGAATTGGAGGAAGACAGCAGCCGTCTCTCTCGTCTGTCTTCCTCCGGTTTGTTTTGTCTTTATTCCTCTGTGTGCACACTTTCCTGACACTGAGCTCCTGAGCTACTGTACTCACACAACCGCTCAGACCCTCAAACCACACACACACAAAAACCATGCCATGCACCTTCCTGTGCTGTGCTGTGTGTGTGTGCGCGCTGGAATCTGCACAGTGAATCCTCATTACAGGTCACACAGAGACGAGAATCGAACCTGGTTGGGAATCGAACCCGGACCCTGGAGGTGCAAGGCCACAGTGCTCACCACTACACTACCGTGCCGCCTACCTTAACGATATATTTATCAATATTAATAATTTAGTGTACACATTAAACAATATGTTTTATGACAAAAAAAACTATTATACCGAAGAGTCATTTACTACGACACTGACATTAACACACTGTAAGATTACATAATTATTATTCTTTAATTAGAGTACTTTCACATTATGGAGTTCTAATGTAATATCAAAGGGTTCCAATATATTTAAATTTAAATGCCAGCTATAGTATACCATACAGTATATTTTATATAATATATGTTATACATATTCTGGTAATTCTGCTGCTCGTACTATATCGGATTCTGTAATCACAGACTGCTGCACTTACAGATTACTTTAATGCTAATAATATTAACGTACATGTCAATTTTATGAATATGAGGTATTACAATTCTTATAATATACAATGCCTAATATATATCTTCTGTGTGTGTGTGTGTATATGTGGGACAGGGTTCAGACAGGACTCAATGGGAACGTGCCCTCTGAAACAATGCGTGTTGATTAGCGATCAGGAATTTATGAAGGCTCTGATATGAGGGTTTGACCTCTGACCCCTGGACCTCCCTTATCTTTGTGTGGGATAAGATGTTATTTCTGTGAAGGACTGGGAAAGAGCAGAAGGTCACAAAGCAGGCGTTAAACTTTTCAACATGACGTTTAAACCAGATAACCTATATTAATATAACATACAGTATGTCTTCAGTCCAGGACACAATCCCCTGGCTTTTATTTAGTTCCAGTATTTATTTATTTATTGACTAAAATGTCCAGGTATGAAAGCGGTTTAACAACGTCTCTCTCCGCGGCTCGTGTGCATCGGATTGGTGATGATGGTGATGTAGATGTTGGGGCAGTTCAGACAGCTGTGATAAACACCACAAATATTTATTCTCGTGCTTTTAGAATATTTCTCCTTCTTATTCTTGCTGTATTTAAAGCTGCACATGTCCAACACCAAGCTTTATTTATTATCTCCTCTGCACCTCAGACGGTTCTCAGAATGTGAGTCGACCGGTCTGCAAAAAAATGGTTTTCAATGGGGGGGGGGGGGCTTTGAGCATGATGAAACTAGTCTGAATGCCTTTGGACTGCAGGAGGAAACCGGAGAATGTGAAGGAAACCCACCAAGCACAGGGAGAACATGCAAACTCCACACACACACACACACACACACACATATAGACATGAAGATGCAAATCGAACCCTTGACCATGGAAGTGCTAAATGAAAAATGAAAGACTTTAACACCTTTTGAAAAACCCCAGTTCCATTTACAAACATTTTTTATAAACATCTACTAACTATTATATAAACAACATGTTTCAACATGTACAATATTGTTTGTTTTTCACCCATAGAAACGATTTTATTATTTTACAGGTTTAATACAGTTTCAGTAATTTTGGGACAGAATTGACAAACCTGGCCTCGCTCTCTATAGAGGGGCCTAAAAAACGGATACACACGCCAACATGAAAAATATATGCACAAAAATACCACGGTCACATGATAGCATAAACAATACTGTGACTACTGACATAAACATACTACTGTACTTCACACTGCTGCCATAAATTCAATTCAAGTTTTTTAAATTTATTTTTGTATAAAGGGTGTAGAACTGTTGAAGTGTGTATGCTGGATAATGTTTTGGGCCGTCGGTATATAACAAAGTGTTTTTATTCTGAATATGACTCAGTGTGTGCAGTGTGTGACCCATTAATGTTATTTTCTTTTTAATTAACTTATTGCAAGTTATCGTTGTTTTCTTATGACAATGATCTTTAAGCATCTGTTCGAATCCCAAAGCTTTCAAAACATATGACTGATTTCATCTTATTATTATTATTATTATTATTAAATCTTCATTTTTAACATTTATTCACTGGTATGACTAATGTGACAAAATGTTTTTTTTTTTAGTTTGTTTGTTTTGGGTTATTTCTCGATTCTGAGGAACACAGGACAGTCTGGTATGTTTTATTGAACACTTCACACATTTCTGTAGATTGTACAAAACTATTTTCAAAAGTATAAAATTCTGACACAGAAACACTTTTAGAAAAGCATTAGCATAAAAAATGCATGATAACACGTGTGACTGTTCAAGTTTGGTTGTAGGGAAAATAAAGATATTTAGGATAACTTGATTGTTGATTCTGTAGTTCCCAATTTGTCCACTAGGTGTCTCCATCGCCTTTGAAATGGAGCAGGATTCACTAAATCGCTGTCTGAAATACTTAAATTTGGTGTGTGTGTGTGTGTGCACGCAGATATGATTAAAACCCTATATAGCACTTATAAGCTTCCTGTGAGTTTTCCTTAAAGGAGGAATAAGCAATTCTTTATGAATTCAACAGCTCCTTTCTTTAACGCTCCTTCTGAAGCTCCGCCCCAAAGTCACAGACGCAGCTTTGCCAAAGCAACAGGCACCAGGACCTAGCCTAGGTGTTTTATGAAACTAGCTAAGCTAACAAGTACCTACAGTTAGTGGTAATGTAACCAACCTATTGCATTCCTACTGCATTCCTGACCCGGATCAGAATCACTCTATTATTAAAAATCTGCTCACTAATGAAAACACACACACACACACACACACACATAAAGGCCAGAGTTCAGAGGCTGAAGATTCCCATGAAGGTGGCGTGAGCCGAGATGTCGAGCTTAGCTGAACTCCGGGGGACAGAAAGTTCCAGAACTGACCCAGACTCCAGGAAGTGAACACCTGAAACACACACACACAGGTCACTCGGGACCGTGTGAGAGGGCCAATGGCTTATCAGAAAATGCATGAGTCACTGGCTTAATGTTTTACTGAAGTTTAGTTTAGAAACCTATCGATTATTAACAGGAGAGAGAGCGCTGGTTTTTTATTTTTATTTTTAATTATTTGCTTATTTGTTTGTGTGTATGTGTGAGAGAGAGACATTTTAAGGCTTTAACCCACAAAATCTGCAATGAAAGATCAGGGATCACATCACACATCCAATTTTAGGTTACAGTGACATCACATGTCCCATTTCAAATCTACATGATGTCTCATCCCATTTTAGGTGCTAGGAGGGGCTTACTCTCCTTTCCCTGCCAATCACAGGGACACTGGCTAATCATGGGTTCTGTGTGATCATGTATTATTATTAATAATACATTCAGTTATTAAACCAATCATTTAAAAACCTGGCTATGTTCATATTTACATAGGAATAGCTTACATGAAATGTATCAGTCAGGATTTAGGCCTCATCACAGATAAAGATAAAGAGACTTTAGTGTCATTGTAGTGATACAACGAAATTAGTTTGGTAGCTCTTCAGAGACCAGCAGCAATAAGAAATGTAAAGATAAGCCAAAGAATAAACACAAGATAATGTACTAAAATATAATAAATATAACAATATATACAATGGAATGTATGTGAAGTGGGACCTGAATCTTGGTGCAAACAGCACAGAGACAGCATTGGTTAAAGTAGTAAATGACCTCCTATTGGCCTCTGATCAGGGTTTCGTCACTATGCTTGTGTTACTGGACCTCAGTGCAGCTTTTGACACTATTGATCATAGTATTCTCCTTCACAGATTAGAAAATGTAGTAGGAATTAAGGAATTTTATTTGACTGATCATGCTCAGTGTGTAGAATTAAATGGTGACTATTCTGCATAGCCTGTTTAAAGATAAGTTTGGTGTTCCACAGAGTTTGGTTTTAGGCCCACTGCTATTTTCTCTTTACATGGGCAGTATAATTCATAAACATGTTATTTGTTTTCATTGTTATGCTGATGATGCAGTTATAAGTCGCAGCAAAATCAGATGAGAAAAAACAGCTTAATAAAGTTAAGCAATGTGTGCAGGACATAAGATGTTAATTAACTTCCTTCTGCTTAATCCTGATATGACAGAAGTTCTAGTCATAGACGTTCTGATCACACTGTAACTTTAAATGGCCTTTCTGTTCCATCAAGTGCAACAGTAAAAGACCTTGGTGTGATTATAGATTCTAGCCTTTCAATTGAAGCTCATGTAGACAATATCACCAGGATAGCTTTCTTTCACCGCAGAAATATTGCCAAGTTAAGAAATATACTGTCACTAAACGATGCAGAAAAACTAGTTCATGCTTTCATCACCTCTAGGTTGGACTATTGTAACGCCTTATGGTCTTCGCCGCTCTGACGTAGACCGAATGGCTTTCTTGTATTTAAAGGGGCCGCAAAGCAATCAAGCTTGTTGATCTTGTGGAGACCAAAATGTGGAAGAAAAGAAGAAATTGATTGATAGAAAGAACTGTATTGTAGAAATAAACAAACAAAGCCATTGGTATGGTGTGGCTTCTGTTCATTGTGAACTGCTAGTCTAATTTAATATATATTTTTTATTATTATTTTCTTATTATTATAACATTAGAATCACTTACTAGACTTTGTCTTTAATTAAAATAACATTAATAATTAATAAACACCCGGCCTCCGAGTGGCGCAGTGGTTAAAGCGCTCGCCCTATCATCCGGAGATCGAATCCCGGGTGGTGCTGTAACCTCTCGCAGCCGGAGGTCTAGAGAGAGCTGATTGGCCGAGCTCTCTCAGAGGGGAGGGATGAGAGGTACTTAGTGCTCCCACATTAATCACGGCTCTACAGCGAGTCAGGGGCGTCTGTGAGCTTGCGCAACGGAGGGAGCGGATAGCGCTGTCCTCCGAGTGTGTTACGCCGCCCCCCAACGGTGCGCGAGCGAGCAGTTCGAAAAGATGCGGTCGGCTGGCGTCACGTGGTTCGGAGGAAACACGTGATAGTCTTCGGCCCTCCCGGCTGAGTGGTAGTAGTAGCCTTAATGTGGGAGCCCCCTAGTGACGGGGAGGAATTGGACACGACTAAATTAGGGAGAAAATCGGGGAAAAAAATCCCAAAAAAAAATAAAATAATAATAATTAATAAACACCCGCTACCGCAAAAATTTACCTAACCTGCTTTCCGCGGAATCCTCTCAATCGGAGGACCTCCCTTTTAATTGGTTGCCGCTCAACCGCGTCATAGCTCATTACCCTAATGTTGAGCTGATTTCAACTCCCTTCGCCGCCGGCTCACATTGAAAATGAATGACATTCAGGCCGCTTTGACGCTCTCGCCGCGTTCGGTGTGAACGCACCATTAGTGTCTGGTTGTTCAACTAGGTGTATAAACAAGCTTCAGTTAGTCCAGAATGCAGCAGCGAGAGTCCTCACTAGGACCAGAAGATACGAGCACATCACCCCTATCTTATCTACACTGCATTGGCTCCCTGTGAAATTTCGCATCGATTTTAAAATACTACTCTTGACGTTTAAAGCATGAAATGGTCTCGTTTGGAGTTTCCTACAGTCTACTTGAGCCTCCAATAATGAACTGTACTCCATATGAACTTAAACACATCTCCTGTTATACTGAACTTCCAGCCTCCTAACACACAGTATGAGTGCAGATCAATCCCTGCTATCCGTTATCACCCAGATGAGGATGGGTTCCCTGTTGAGTCTGGTTCCTCTCAAGGTTTCTTACTATTACCATCTCAGGGAGTCTTCCCCTCAGCACCGTCGCCCTCGGCTCATTCATCAGGGACGATCTGATCATTCTGATTCATATAAGTTCTCACACATTTTGTAATTATTTCCCTAATTTTCTTTCGATCCTGTACATGACAATGAGTGTTGATGACAATGACCATTGTTAAAAGCGCTATATAAATAAAACTGAACTGCACTGAATTTAATTGATTGTATGCAGAATAGTCACGATAGCGCTCTGCTCTGAGTGTGCCCAGTGACACAGCAGTTTGAGAAGAAGCGGTTCTCTGAGGAACCATGTGCTAGCCTTCAGCTTCCTCTAGGTGTGCTGGAAGAGACTAAATCAAAGGGAAAACTGGGGACACTCACCCGCAGTGTAACATGTGTTCTGAGGCGTGCTCACATTAGTGGGCATGCTCTTCAGGCACTTCATCAGTTTAGTCTCCGCCCCATTCAGACGCTGAGTGATCACATGGCCCATGACGAAGGTGGGATCCTTATAGAGGACCTGCAGCACAGGAACCAGGAACGAGGCAGAGTTATTTTTTCATGCTGTTAATGATAATCTATAAGATAAATCGCACTAACCTGACTGTAAATGAAGTACAAGCCTTCGGTCACCACGGTGATGGACTCCTTGCCCCCTGATAGCTGAAGCCCCGCCCCCAGGCTACGCCCAACCCCCCAGGTAAGAATGGTCATATCGCGCTCACCTGAAAAGGAGAAGAAGAAACAGAAGGCGTGAGCATTTTTGTGGAATATCTGTTAAACGCTGCAATTTGTAAAGTTTGACATTTTCTACTGTTTCCTTAAACACAGAGTTTACAATGAGGCTTCAGGTGACAGGTGTGTGTGTGTGTGCATACCATATGATTGTGTGTAGGCAGGAACCAGGTGCAGGAACGTGTGCAGTTCTGCTGAGAAATGACACAAACTCAGAAATGAGATTATTGTGTGTGTATGTGTGTGTGTGTGTGTGTGTGTGTGTGTGTGTGTGCGTGCGTGTGTGTGTGTGTGTGTGTGTGTGTGTGTGTATGACAGAGAAACAGAATGATCAGCAGTGAGTAAGATGGAAAGGGGGAGAGAAAGAGATCAACAGAAGGGGGTTAAGGGAAAGAGAGGAACACAGAGAGGAAGTCACTCTGGCCAAAACCAAAATTGTCATGTTCCCAAAAATGGCCAGATGTGAGGTTTGGGGTCCACTTAGTACACACAACTACTCTAGTTGGGACACACACATGCACACACACACACACACACACACACACACACACACACACACACACACACACACACACACACACACACACACACACACACACACACTGGATGCAGAATTCTGTAGAAAACACCCACTGGTGCATGCAGAGCAGAACTAGAACTTCCAGCAATCTAACACACATGATGTCGTTATATAATCCCTGCTATCCGTTATCACCCAGATGAGGATGTTCCCTGTTGAGTCTGGTTCCTCTCAACGTTTCTTCCTGTTGCCGTCTCAGGGAGGGTTTCCCTCAGCACCGTCACCCTCGGCTCGTTCATCAGGGACGATCTCACAATCTCATTATTAGTTCAAAGACATTTTTTTCTCACTCATACACACTTCCATAAATTTTCATTTCATTTTGTGAAGCTGCTTTGAGACAATGACCGCTGTTAAATACACTGTAGAAATCAAATTAGGTCGATTCCCACTGATTATAGCTGTACAAAATAATGGAGTAAAGAAAATACCCTGAAGTGTGAAGCGGTGAGAAGCCGAGAGCCTGAGACTCACTAACACACTAACTCCTAACACACTGCAGTCTCAGAGCAGCACTGCTTACACACACACACACACACACACACACACACACACACACACACACACACACACACACACACACACGTATCAGATGAGGAGAGTGGATCTGGAGCCCTGGGACAGTCAGACAGGCTGAGTGACACCATCTGGCTGTGGAGACGGGCCGACACAGGAGAACCTGGAGCACAGAGAGGAGAGACTGTGTGTGTGTGTGTGTGTGTTTTATGTTTGTGTGTGTGTGTGTGCGTGTGTGTGTGTGTGTGTGTTTGTGTGTGTGTGTGTGTGTGTGTGTGTGTGTGTGTGTGTGTGTGTATGTGTTCTTGTGTATTCGTGTGTGTGTCTGTGTATGTGTGTGTGTGCTCAGTGTACAAGCGGTGAGACATCATGGAACTTTGAACTTTAACTTGCACATTATCTGCACATT
This sequence comes from Clarias fuscus, assembly GCA_030347435.1. Classification (NCBI taxonomy): domain Eukaryota; kingdom Metazoa; phylum Chordata; class Actinopteri; order Siluriformes; family Clariidae; genus Clarias; species Clarias fuscus. The sequence continues at coordinate 24,826,849 of CM059212.1, forward strand.
GTTTTGCTCATGCTGGTTACCGTATCCCAATTCCATTTCAATTCTATTTTATTTTATTATTTGTACATTAAGACCTAGAAGTTTTTCTATATTGTAAAAAGTTTCTCTAATTTTTCCATACTTATTTATTTATTTATTAATTTTTATTTTTTCATACTTTTTTTTTTTCTTATTTGAAAAACGAAGCAATCAGCGGTCATATAAGCATTTCACTTCATATCATACTGTGTACCTGACAAATAAAATTTGAATTTGAGGTCTAGACAGATCTGCATTTCCTCCTCCATTGTCAAAAATATCAACATATAAGGAACAACTTCACTGGAAACATCACACACACAATCTCAAATTTTTACAAAAGTGTGAAATTTTTTTTAGGAGAAGGCCACACTGCCGCACTCTCTGCAAAATATGTGTCAGAGTGTGAGTGTGAGAGCCTGAGAGACACAGAGTGAGACACAGCCTGAATATCCCTAAACACAAACTAATCACAATTTAATAGAACTGATTTTCAGATATCTATCTATCTAGTAGTTTTTGTTGTTTAGTAGTTGTTTGTTTGTTTTTGTTTACTTACGATTTCTTCTTTCATATTTAATATGTTTAATATGTTTAATATGTTTATAATGTTTGTATACATTATATGTTTATAATGTTTGTATATGTTTATACTTACAGATAGATATTATTTATAATGAAATCCAAATTAGATATATATATATGATTGCTTTGGCAACAATGTGACTTTGTTGAAGAGCGATCACTGAGAGAGAGAGAGAATCTGGTAATAATCTGGTGTTAATAAATTATAGATATATGACTACATTCAAAATAATTTCAGTTGCTAAGATGTGACTTTCGTGAGTAACATGGACAGACAGACAGACAGACAGACAGACAGAATCACTTGTTGTCCTGTAGAAGGAGCTGATAGCTGGTTCTGTGTGGAGAGACAGAAGGTGTTCCAGCAGCAGAACAAGATAAAGTTCTCGAGCCTGGAGGTTAGTGTTCAACTCACTCTGTCTCTTCTTTCTATTTTTCTCCTTTGAGGACACTTCCCGCTTCTCTCTACTGCTCCCACATGCCAGCGTCATAAGGTCTGGAACACACACACACTCAGTGTGTTTATGAGTAAAATGAAAGATTCTTGCTCACATCATCTCAGTTAGTATTAGATGAACAGGTTCAGGTGTAGATCAGTACAGCATTCAGTCTCATGTTCAGTCCTGAGTTCAGTCTCATGTGGATGTGATGAGTTTCACTCATTTCTAATCTTAATAAACTCAGATGTGTCTCAGAGACTCGATTACCACAGGGATGTGTTGTCTACAGACCCAGGAGAAAATGTGTGTTTGTAGGTGTGTGTTTACATTCACGTGTGTCAATCTGGACTGAAAGAATCTGTCTATAACTGACAAAATAAATATAGACAGACAGACAGGGAACAGAAAAAAAGACAGACAGACACTCAGTTAAGTGCGCAGACAGACAGACAGACAGAGGGAGAAAGTTGTACAAATCGATAAACAGAAAGATAGACACACATAGACAAACAAACCCCAACATGCAGACTGCTCACAAACTCACATTCAGACAGACAGACTAACACCTACGCCCACACACACACCGGCTAATACAAGCACACAGAAAGGCTAACACACATACACACACTCAGCCTAAGACTGACAGACAGACAGGCTAACCATCTGAGGGTCTGAGACAGACAGACAGACAGGCAGACAGACAGGTTTCTCCACTCACCCACCCCAGAGCAGCAGTAATAGCAGTAGAAGTTGCTGCACTCGGTCCGGACACTCTGCAGCTCGGTCAGCATCCTCCTGTGTGTGTAATGCAGGTGGAGCAGAGCCACCATCACCCCGACCACATACACAAACACACTCCACTTCAGCATGACTCCTCTGACACACTCCTCTGACACACTCCTCTGATACACTGCTGCGCCTGCTTCTAGCGGAAACGGCCGGACATTTAAACTACACCATCACACTTCTGCAAAAATTCTGCTCTTAGGAAATCTTCTGTCATTTTTTTTCTCTCCCCCATCCCTCCCCTACCCAAGGCCTCTGCTGTGACTTTCACTTTCGGAATGTGACCGGGGCGATGTGGGAGTGGACTGCTGATCACTCGCTGGCGTTCTGCAAAAACAAAGCTCTTCTATCTTTCTGAAGAACAGCATCTCACACAAGAATCAGAATCTCACACAGAAACCATCTGCCTTCTACTGTCACATCTCTGTTTTTAGAAGCACGAGAAGCACTTCTGGTACTTGCAGAGCAAAGCTGCAGTTAGTGTGTGTGCAAATAAATATTCACTAAAATAAATATTCCGATTTCATTCTGTTCCTTTGATAATAATAATTTTAAAAAAAGCATATACCCCGAACAGCCATAACATTAAACCCACTTGTCTAATATCAGAAGGTTCTCCTTTTTGCCTCTAAAACAGCTCTGTCCTATCAAGACCTGGACTTCACTAGATCTCTGAAGGTGTGTGTGTGTGTGTGTGTGTGTGTGTGTGTGTGTGTGGTATCTGGTTCCAAGCTGTCAGCAGCAGATGATTTAAGTCCTGTAAGCCGTAAGTAAGAGGAGCCAAAAAATTTACTCAAGTAAGAGTAGCTGTACTTCAAAATAATATCACTCAAGGAGAAGTAAAAAGTATTCGGTGAAAAGATACTGAGTGCTGAGTAACTGTTTCATCATAATGTCCGATTTATTTATTTTTTAGAAAATATAATCATTATATATTAGTATATACTGTATACACACACACACAGTGTATATATGCTGAAGTGTGTGTGTTTTGGCAGACAGAGAAGACTTATGAAGCTGTTCTTTGTATATGATGTCAGGGGAACATCACATTCTTTGAGATGCATAAAAATGTAAAAGTGTGTTAGTGATTAATTCTGTACTGAAATATACTCATATATTCATAGACTGTTAAAGTAACATTATATGTACAATTAATGTTAACATATAATCACACAAACATGAAGAAAGCATTCTATACTCCCTGCAAGATTGTACACTAACCGTCAGATCGCGCTAGTAGCAGCATGGATTTATGGGCGTTCCACAGAATTAGAGAAAGTTCCGGAAAATATTGTTTGCGCATGCGCGGTGAGCGCATGTAGGACGGATTCACAGGTAGGATGAGTTTATAGAACACCGGCTGAAAGTTTTTTTCCCCCACTATGCCACCTGACCTGATTGGTCAAATGGAGTCATGTGATCATTGTTGCTGCGTCTGATTGGTGAAACAGTCATGTGGTAGATCCACCGGCTGAATGTGTAGAATAAACGGTTAGAAAAGTATCGAGTCGAATGTAGAGGAGTGTAGCGGAGTAAGAGTACCGTTCACTAATCTACTCAAAAGTCTGGTGCAGTGAAACTACTCGTAGGACATTTTTTTTCAAAACGTTACTCACGTAAATGTAACTCGTTCCCACACACCTGTGCTGTACAGTAAGGTCAGACCTCAGTGGATGAGACTCGAGTCTCCTACACACACACGTGATCGGATTGAGATCTGGAGAACTTAAAGGACGAGCTAACTCCTTTGTCGTGTTCTTCAAACCGTTCCTGAACAGTGTGTGTGTGTGTGTGTGTGTGTATTATCCTGCTGAAAGAAGCCAGTACCATCAGGGAACATCGCCAGGGAACATGAAGGGGATCGTCTCATGCCCCATGTCTCCTGGAATGGGATCCAGACCCCCCGCAACACTGTACATGATAAGTGCTATAGAACATGACCATGAAGATGAATTGAACCGGACAGATGTCAGGACCCTCGGTTTCCTCGGTTTTTGTTTGTAAATGTTTAACCAAGCACATAAATACAGATGACCACTCAAACCATTTAGTGATATCACCAAGTAAAGTCAACTGCAGCGCTTATGGACGAAACGAGCAAGAGGAGTCTGACATGACTACCAGACAAGTGTTTATAATTTTATTTATTAAACAGATAATTTATTATAAATAACTTTTTCCAGTTTAATACACACTCAGGACCTCGCCTATAAACACAAACCAGAAGAACAAAACAAACAGGAAGCACTAATGATTATTATTATTAATGAGGAAACATCAGATGGTAAACGCGTAACTAAAAATAAAAACAAGCTGAATGTCTGAAGAGAACAGGAACCTAAAATGCACTCATAAATATAATTTTTTTAAAAACTTTCTAATCTTAGATCATTGAAGGGAAACCACAGAATTCGGTCTGAAATGTACATGGCATGTCTTGGTAAGGAGTGTCCAGGTGGGGCGCGTCGAGACAGGGTGTGTCCAGATGGGGCAGGTCCAGACTGGGCGTGTCCAGAAAGGCCGTGGAAACATATGGCGTGTCCCAGGTGATCTGACCCTCTCGGTGTGCTGTTCCTGTCACCACAAACGACATCATGGGGTTTCCACCGGGAGGGAGATCCATCACCTCCTCATAGACACCAAACACCTGAACTCTCAGAGAGAGAGAGAGAGACATCAACATCTCACACAAATACATGTTGGTCATCTTCTCCCAAGACGCAGATCGTGACCTTTCCTGTTATAAACACTGTACCTGTGGGGTAACGGTGCCGGTGTTCAGGTGTGTTGGACTCAGGTTACACGGGTCCAAACTCCATAGAGTCTCAGGAGGAGTCTGATTCTCCACCTCAAAAGAGCAGCTGCTCTCTGGAGGGTAACTCGGAGACGAGTCCCACGACTTCTCCTTCTTCATCCTGTAACCATCATCACCATCACCATTATAACCATTACCACCACCACCAGTATAACCACCATAAACATCAACATTATACCCACCACCATCATCATTATAATAACCATCACTATAACCACCATCACCATCATATAGTGTTATAACCACATCATAGCCACCACCACCACCATTATAACAACCATCACTATCACCATCATCAACACCACAGTCTGTTTCTTCTTCTATTTATTAATCTGTTGATCTATCTGCTCACCTGTGTCTCTGTGTATCATTCTTTCAGTCAAACTGTCTGTCCATATGAATTTCCTACTATAACTCTATGTCTGTCCATCTTTTGTTTGTCTATAGATGTTTGTCTGTTTGTACATCTGTTTATAAACCTGCCTATCTGTTGATCAGACTATCTGTCTGTCACCATTCCTGCTTTCTGTTTCACCCAGATGAGGATGGGTTCCCTTTTGAGTCTGGTTCCTCTCAAGGTTTCTTCCTATTACCATCTATCTGAGTTTTTCCCTCAGCACTGTCGCCCTCGGCTCGTTCATCAGGGACGATCTGATCATTTTGATTCACACACACATTTCATACACACTTAAATAATTCTATTGATTGTGTAAAGCTGCTTTGCGACAATGACAGTTGTTAAAAGCGGTATACAAATTAAACTGAATTGAATTGAACCTTGTCAGCCAGTCTATGTATCTATAAATCTGTCTATCAAAATGTTTGTCTATCTGCTTCTCTGTTTGTCGGTCTATCAGTCTTTCCTTCTAAATGTCTGCTTGTCTATGAAGTCACTATTTTTACCTATGGTTACTTGTAATCTCACAATCTCCCTCTCTCCCTTAATCATTCAATTCAATTCAGTTTTATTTGTATAGCGCTTTTAACAATTCTCATTGTCACACAATCAAAGTTTGTATGAAATGTGAATGTGTATGAATCAGAATGGTCAGATTGTCCCAGATGAGCAAGCTGATCTCTCCTTACTCCTCTATGGCACTCTGTTTCTTCCTCAGGTCTCCGATGTGCTGTGTGAATGCAGCCGCTGCGTCTCCTCCATGGATTCGTCCTCCTCCCTTCTTCCTTCTGCCCATCAGCTGCGCCGGAGACGGCAGCGTATCAACAGAGAGGTCCCTATATCATGTGGAATGTCCATTAAGCAAGATGTCACTTACATTTCCTTATTTGTTTAAAAAAAAAAAAGAAAAAAAAAGAATTGTAATTTTATTCATAACTAGAGGGTACCAACAGAGTGCAGACCCTGACGCCTGTGAATGGAGTGTGGTACATATCATGTTGTGTATATAAGCATGTATACTTTCATGCTTTTAATTTCCTTTTTTTTGTTTGTTACCTCGGATTTCTAAGGAGTTTCTCCCAGAACTCCTCTCCATACTGTGAGAGTGATGAAGAGTGATGATGACTTTGAGCAGGGTGACACTCAGTAAACGAGGAGAGCCGATGCACTTCCCGCGACCGCCTGCAGGAGGCAGCACACACTCACTTATCATAGTCAGCGCTTATTACCGAACTGATTACAGAACCATTAAACGTAAACTTGGAAGATGACATGTTAAAAAATGTGAGAGTTTTTTTTTTTTTACTTTGCAAAACTGAGAAAGTGCCCTGCTGCTGCTTCTGTTTCATGCTGCTGTGTGGTCCACTGCTGCCACATTACGCTATGCTAAACAACTGATGCTAAACAGCTAGCGCGCTACAGCTTAGCTAATCTTTCTTCAACAATTATTTAATAAATATTACATATAACATGCAAGTACAAATATGGGCTCAAATTATCATCATTTTTGTAAACCTATATATATATATATACACACACATACAGTATATAAACTGAAATAATTTCAATGACTAGCTGATAAACGGTATTAATCGTATGTTAATTATGCTAGATATAGATTTACTTAGCCGAGCTCATTTTCTGTGTGGGCGCGAGCTGTTACGCGTGCGCAATCAATTAAAACGTAGTCCGTATTCACACTGTTATTACTTTTAATACAATTAATTATACATTTACTTTGTTATTATATCAATAATAATAAAGTGAATAACAATTTTCATTAATATTCCGAATGTTTTCTTAATGCAGTTCAAACTACTAAATGTTTTAACTATTTATTAAATAATTATTTATGTATATTTAATTTATTATATTATAAATAATAATAATAAAATGTATCTTTTTTTAACATTTTTTCCTATTTAATTTCTGTTTTTGTCACTTCTTTCTCTCTCCTTCTTACTACTTTTTTCTTTTTCTCCACCTTTATTTCTTTCCTCTCTCCTTCTTCTGAATCTTAGCTCAGCCAGGTTGCCATTGTTGGGCCCTTGAGCAAGGCCCTTAACCCCAACTGCTCCAGGGGCGCTGTACCATGGCTGACCCTGCGCTCTGACCCCAGTTACGGTGGGATATGCGAAGAAGGAATTTCACTGTGCTGTAATGTATATGTGACAAAAATAAAGACTTTACTTTACTTTCTGAAAAAGTTATTTTGATATATCCCGTAGCTTTAGGAACTAATTTTAAGCGCTATTTTAATTCATCTGGTGTGGAATGTTTAGTCACAGGATCCGCAGTCACTCTAAAGCATGACGCGATGACGTCAGCATAGGGGCAGCGTGTCCGGTCAGGGTTTCCAGATTGTGTGCGTCCAGTCACATTTTTAAAATATTTTTCATCACAGTGCGATAAATCCTTTTTTCATTTCATTCAGTGACGTTCCAAATAAAAGAAATGTTAGTGGGATCTACATTCTGTCAAGTCACACTTACAGTAATTGTGGATGTGTTATTGTGGTCTTTTCCTGATCCTGACAAAATGAAGTTCAGCAATAACAACAGTCAGGTATTCATGTCCATAAACTAATTACTGCTGTCGCACACCACAGCAAGCTTATAGACTGTGTAGTGCTTTGAAGCATTAATGCCATCCAGTTTAATATTAATGTTCGTGTTTGAATTTCAGACAATCACCCACGTGAACCTTCAAACCTATTGAAATGTCTGGTTTGTGGATCAGTTTTCTGGATTATCCAGATTAGAAAATACTTTTGAGCGCACGAGAAAGAGAACGAGTGTTTGACTTGAGACACAGATCATGAGAACAATTACAATGACAGCGGAAAGCTTGAAAATTGCTAAACATTTTCATGAAATTGCTAAACATTTTACAGTGTAACCTGGAAACCTGACTGACAGGTCTGTTTTCCCTCACTTGCTGTGTAGTTAACATTGCTTTTAAACAGTGGTGGACAGAAACACTGTAAACGTAATTCACTACTGTACTTGAGTACATTTGTCAATGTAATCAGCGGTAGGAAGTACCTGAGTACATTTACTTTGATACTGTATTTATATATATTTCATGTGTCCTTACTTTACATGAGTTGTTTTATTAACAATATTTTTTACTTTTACTCAACTAAATTGTACAGAGAATATCTGTACTTTTACTTCACTACATGTCTGCATGGTGTTGCTTTACCTAACCACAGTAGTATTTGTAGACTATTATGCTTAATGACTTGCCTTTCCTTCAAGACACCTGTGAATGGAGGAGTTCTACTTTTACTTGAGTAACTATTGCCCTATGAAATCTCTAATTTTACTCAAGTACAGGATTTGTGGACTTCACACTGCTTTTAATTCTTACCAGTACATACAAAGCTGTTCATCAAGTGTTTATCAGATACCTCTGCTTGATGTCAGGGTATGATGTCATATCAACACAGCTTACATCATCCCTGTGGACTGTTCAGTCAGTGTAAGGATTTGGTGTTTAGTTACTGATATTTTTCAAATATAATAAACAACATTCAGGTTACAGTACATTTTCACATTGTAGTCTACTTGAGTACGATCCTTGCGTATACTAACCCACTGATCACCTCACACATTAGTGATATTATTCCATACACACCATGGCTAATATGATTGATAGTTTGAAGACAATAGGACAACGCCCCTCTCGCATGACTTCCTGCTTTATAAGGTTTGGAAGCACATTTCAGAGATAAGATCGACACGTGCTGGGCACATACACAGATATCACACAGGCAGTCTTGATAACATCTCACATTCTAGACGGTGGTCCAGTCCTATGTTTTGATACAAACAGCTTTCACACATGAACCAGTCTGTACTCCCGACCACCTTTATATACAATCTATACAATTTATCCCTATATACATTGCACAGATAATCCAGTGCTGCTCTTTTTTTGTATACTGGTGTGTTTTTTTTCGCATATTCAGTGTATATATACTGTATATGCATAAATATATATATACACACATATATCTTGCTCAATTTTTATGGACATCATCTGCTTATATTCCTGCTTATATCTCTTTTTCCACTTTATACCATTATCTATTCTGTAGTTACTGCATACACTCACTGTATAGAAATGTTACAGAATATCTACTGCATTTATTGTTGTGATTAAAAGGTTGAGAGCTCTCAATCTACTGATCTATCCTTGTTCCTACCTTCAAGTATGGACATGAGCGTCGGGTCAGGAAGATAGCTGGCTTTTCCCTTAGAGACAGGATGAGAAGCTCAGTCATCCGTAAGAGACTAGGACTAGAACTGTTGCTCCTTTGGGTGGAAAGAAGTCAGTTAAGGTGGTTTGGGCACCTTAGGGATGTGTTCTTGCCACGTCCAGCTAGGAGAAGGTCACGGGACAGACTGAGGACTAGGTGGAGAGATTATTTACTGTCCCAGTGGTTGCACAGTGGCATTGTGGTTAGACTCAAGATTCTAGAGACTTTGTTTGCTGTTTGTTCACATACCGACAGTATGAGTACACTGGAATTTTTCTGTGCAGAAACTCTCTGAGTCAGTGATCAAAAATAGAGGAAGTAGAATGTACATATAAGACAAGAATAAATAGAGGAAAGGCTGCATGGTGGTGTAGTGGTTAGCACTGTCGCCTTACACCTCCAGGGTCTGGGTTTGATTACCAACTCAGTGTGTATTGACTTTGCATGTTCTCAGAGTGCTTGGTGGGTTTCCTCCCACAGTTTAAAGACATGCAGATTAGGCTTATTGGCCCTGCTTATTTACATCACATTTACAGCATCATGCAGACACACTTATCCAGAGGAACTTACATTTTTATCTCATTATACATCTGAGCAGTTGAGGGTTAGGGTTTCTCTAGGGCCCAACAGTGGCCTCTGGGGTTTGAATCCAGGTCCTTCTGAACTGTAGGTCAACACCTTAACCACTAAGCTACCAGCGGGTCTCAATATGACAGTGATCAAAAAGAGTTAGATACATGTACATAGTTTATAGCAGCAGATCTCTCTATGAAAGGGATGAAAACTTACAGAGGTTAGACAGACATGCTGTTTTGTTTCCTTGTTTCTTTTGCCATCAGTCTGACTTTCATTCTAGTTAGGACTGTCGCCTCACACCTCAAGAGTTGAGGGTTCTAGGGCCTTGGGGTCTGTGTGTGCATGTGTGGAGTTTGGCCACATGTTCTCCCTGTGCTTGGTGGGTTTCTTCCATACTCCAGTGTCCTCCAACAGTCCAAAAACATGTTGTTTTTAGTCTTTCGGAGGTGTCGCCCCAGAGCACGATCTGATCCGCGCAAGCTTGGCACAGGTTTTACACTGGATGCCCTTCCTGATCCGGGCTAGTGACCGACACTGCATTACACTGTATTACACCTGCATTACACACGGCAGCAGTTTGGGTGGGAAGCAAACATGTGGAGGTCCTAAATTGCCCACAGTATGTGAATGAGCGTGTCAAGTCAAGTCAAGTAGGCTTTTATTGTCATTTCAACCATATACAGTTCAGTACACAGTGAAACGAAACAACGTTCCCCAGGACCAATGTGCTACATACATGCAACGACATAAATTAACAACACAACGCAGATTTTTACATTTTTAAGTTAACCTAAAAAACTATCAATTTCTATACAAAAAAGAGACAACAAAGACAGCAGACAACAGACAACAAAGTTCACGTGCAAATGTGAAAACGAAGAGCTAAGTGACAACACAGCAACGTAACACGTTACAGTTAAGAAATACCTTTTTAGTGATAAGGTATGGGTTGAGGTAGTGGAGAGAGCAGCAAGTAAACAATTTACATTGTGTTCAAAAATATTGTGTGCAAATCGCAAAGTGAAATAAAATATTGTGCAAATATTGCAAAGAGCAATTCAGATAGGTAGGTATGAACAAATTAAGGTGGTTGTAAATCAGTGTGATTGTGCATATGTGTGTTTATTAGTTCAGTCCCGATCTTATTTAGTTCATCTGTTTTAGTGATTTGTGTGTGTGTGTGTGTGTGTGTGTGTGTGTGTGTGTGTGTGTGTGTGTGTGTGTGTGTGCGCGTGTGTGTTTATCAGTCCAGTCTCTTTGTGTTGAGGAGACGGATGGCTTGTGGGTAAAAACTGTTACATAGTCTGAATGTGAGTGCCCGAATGCTTCGGTACCTTTTTCCAGATGGCAGGAGAGTGAAGAGTGTGTGTGATGGATGTGTCCGGTCAGCCACAATGCTGGTGGCTTTGCGGATGGAGCGTGTGGTGTAGATGTCTTCGATAGAGGGGAGAGAGACCCCGATGATCTTCTCAGCTGTCTTTACTATCCGCTGTAGGGACTTGCGGTCTGATATGGAACAATTCCCAAACCAGACAGTGATGCAGCTGCTCAGGATGCTCTCGATGGTAGAAGGTGGTGAGGATTGGTGGTGGAAGCTGTGCCTTTCTCAGCCTTCTCAGGAAGAAAAGACGTTGTTGGGCTTTCTTATGCAGAGAGCTGGTGTTCTCCTCCGGGTGGACACCCAGGAATTTCGTGTTCTTGACGATCTCCACAGAAGAGCCGTCGATGCTGAGCGGAGAGTGATCGCTCCGTGTCCTCCTGAAGTCAACAATCATCTCTTTTGTCTTATAGACGTTCAGAGACAGGTTGTTGTCTGTACACCAGTCCGTTAGCCTCTGCACTTCCTCTCTGTACGCCGACTCGTCGTTCTTGCTGATGAGACCCACCACGGTCGTGTCATCAGCAAACTTGATGATATGATTGGAGCTGTGTGTCGCTACACAATCATGAGTCAGCAGTGTGAACAGCAGGGGACTGAGCACGCAGCCCTGGGGGGCCCCAGTGCTCAGTGTGGTGGTGCTGGAGGTATAGTTCCCGATCCGCACTGCCTGAGGTCTTTCTGTCAGGAAGTCCAGGATCCAGTTACAGTTACAGAGTGTGTGCGTATGTGTGTGTGTCCTGTTATAGATTTTCCCCTTTCCAGTGTGTACCCACCTTGTACCTGTGATAGGTTTCAGGTTTCCTGTCACCATGTACAGGATAGAAAGAATGTACATTATGAAGATTTGTTAGAAGTAAACCATCCCAATCTGGCAGACCCTATACTATGCAATCTGGCAACCCAGGCTGAGAGGGTGACCAGCTTGATCGCGCGAGACGGGAGGAGAGTTGCCAGGGCCGCACGCGAGGCCGAACTTTTACCGGTCACTTTTTTTTCTTTCTTTTTTCCCCTTTTTTTCTTCTTTTGCCTCACCTAGTTTTTTATTTTCATTCTTTTCCCTTCATTAGAGCTTTTATTGGACCCCTTGAGTAATTTCTAAGGATTACACTATCCTACTGTGCGGGTTATCTGTAACTTCTCCGTCATTGGAAGTGTGTTTTGGAGAAAAGTCCGGAGTTTGACGGCTCGAAGCTAACTCGCTAACAGGACGGGAAAAGTGACGTCATCGAAGGGAAACTTAACCTCAGATTAAATCTGTCTGAGGACCGATCGAGGGGTTTTATTTAACTTTATGATTTTTTTTTTTGGATCAAAAGGAGAACTTCTATGAGAAACTTTAATCCTAGCTCTCAGAACAGCCGGTGATTAGCATGCTAAACAGGTGCGGCTAGTCAGGAGACCAGGGCTCGGGATTTATTACTTTGTTTTTTTTTTTTGTTTGTTTGTTTTTTTACCTGGCATTTAAATCTTCTTTTCCTTAAGTGGTGAGTAAATCTGTTTTATTTTAATAATTAATAATTAGTTTTACACCAGTGTGTAATGATCCATCTTTTTATCACCTCAAAAAATTTTCAATCACTTCAGTGTACAAATACCTAAAGGATATACTCATTTTCTTTGTGTGTGTGGGGGGGGGGTGTTGAGCTTTTTTTTCACACACAGAGATTATTTCTGTTTTAAAACACAAAGTTGTATAGATTTTTTTTCTTAAAATCTCAGTTTATTTGTTTAATGATGATTCAAATTCTGAATCGGTATCGATTCACGATTCATTTAACTCGTTTGAATCAGAGTCAAAGTTCATTTTAAGGAAATGTTTTATGCCTTTATTTGGATTCTGTAAAGTAAAAAAAGAGGAATGGAGTGATCAAACATTCATTATCAGCGACCAGATGTGTGTAAACACACGCCTGAGTGAGTGAGTGAGTGAGTGTGTGTGTGTGTGTGTGTGTGTGTGTGTGAGAGAGAGAGAGAGAGAGAGTGTGTGTGTGTAAGAGAGAGAGAGAGAAATAGGTACACCCTTGTGGTTTCGTGTTTTTCTCCTTTTTCATTTGCATACATTTTAATTTCCTTACATTTTAATCTCTCCCCTTAATTTTTCCTTTCTTTTTTCTCTTCTCGTTCTGTCCTCCTCTCAGTATTTGTTTCCTCTCTGTTTCTTTCATCTTTCATTCCTTCATTCCTTCTCTATTGTCTCTTCTCTTATCTCATCTTTTCTTTTCTCTTTTTCTTTCTTAATCATTTTCTCTTTCTTAATTTCATCCTCGTATCATCTCTCATCTCTTTTTCCAGTTCTACATTCACACTTTCTTTAAATCTTTCTTCCTTCCCTTATCTTGTCTTATTCTCTCTTTTTCTGGCTTCTCCTTTTTTCTTTAAATTATTTGTTTGTCCTTTTCTTTTCTCTCTTTCCTTTTCTCCATTTGGTTTGTCTTTTTTCTTTCTCTTTTTTTACCTAAAGTCTGTGCATTCTGAATCATTTTTCTCTTCCAGTTTCCTTCCCTTGTTTGTCATCCTCTAGACTTATCTCAGTTAATTTTTTTAATTTTCTTTTTTCTCTATTCTTTCTGTCTTTATTTTCTCATCCTCACGTTTCCTCTAATTCTACATCTTAATTAAAAATGTTGAAATCTTTTTTCTTTTCTTCCAAGCTTCTCATTTCCTTCCATCTTATCTTTTCTAGTTTTCTGAATCTTTTTTCTTTTCTTTCTGTATTTCGCTCTCTCCCCACTCTCTTTTTTTCTCCTTTTGTCATCTTTCCTCTTTATTCATTACATCTTGCGTTTTCTCTGTCGCCTTTCTTCTGTTTTTTTCTCCGCAGTGTTGAACCTGTGTTTGCCTTCAGGCGTGTGTGTGTGTGTGTGTGTGTGTGTGCGTGTGTGTGCGTGTGTGTGCGTGTGTGTGCGTGTGTGTGCGTGTGTGTGCGTGTGTGTGTGTGTGTGTGTGTTACCTGGATGTGGTGTGTTATTACAAGCCAGGAAGATTATAACCACACTTGTGCATGCACACACACACACACACACACACACACACACACACATTCCTGAGGTTGATGTTAAAAACTCAGCAGGTCTCACTCTCTCTCGTTTCTTTCCTGTCACTTCTCTTCTCTTTATTATCATAAATTTTATTGCATTCTATTGTTTCTTCTCGCTTTCCTTTTCCACTTCCTGACTCCACACACACGTACTGCATGTAAACACTGGACTTATATTATATCTTAATGCTCTGGGTATGTCTAGGCTACGTCAGTACAGAATTGTGGTGTGTTCTCCTTCTTGATGCGGTTCTTTAGGCAGTTCACATGAGAATACACATGCGAGTGATGGAAGCGAAACAGACACAATGTGTGTTTTGGATCTTTGTAGATTTTCTGTAATGCGTCAACATTTTAAACAAGTTGTTCATTTTGGTGCTGATTCTGATTTACTGTGGTGATTTGAACTGTACCGATGCTGCAAGTCAACCTGTCAGAACTGTCACACACAAGAAATTTTTCTTGTTTATTTTCTTTGATGAAATCCAAGGATGAAGTGATGAAGGGTCAAGCCGAACCAACCAGGTCTGTGATCTGAATCGTGGCATTGCTATGAAATACCACTGAATCACTGTAAATGACTTGTAAATTACTCATTTATGCTTTATTATTATTATTATTATTATTATTATTATTTTAAATACACCTCTTTGCTAAAATTTATTTCCTGGACTTTTTTTGCTTTCCAGTCTGCAGCCTGCATTTGTTCTTTCTCTCTTTTTTCCGCTTTATTTTTTTCTTTGCGTTCCTAGAACGTTGACGTTGACCCTGAGGCGAGTTCCTCTTCTTTTCTACATTTCTATAAGATTCATAAACTGTATTCAGAAATGGAACCTACACACACACACACATATTTGTACACACACACTTACTGTATGTCACTCTTCATTCCTAGCAGTCTTGTTTTTGGTCCACTTCAGCAATAAGGCAGGTTTGGTCAGGTCTGAAACAGGAGGCTGAATGCGTCAAGTAAGAAATAAAACACTCTGGGATGTGCTGGTTTAGAAAAATAAGCAGTGATGTGGCATGTGATTTATTTATTTAATTTATTGTAATATATTTCTTTTGTTTATTTCTATAACAGCATGTCCTTGGGCATTTTTTTTTCCTTTTATACCACAGCGGTTATTTATTATACTTTTTTTCCCCCCACTGTGCTTCATTGTACAGCGGCCATCTATCTTCATCACACGATCATGTGACCGAAAGTCTTATAAACACCTGACTCGCGGGATCACGTCATGTTTGATGGTCTTCGTCATGGTCTTCGGGGTTTTTTAAGCATTCCTTTAAGCACAAACACTTGGGTTCTGTCTGCCGCGGCCGAGATATCTGTAGAGATCAGAGCCTCATGAAAAGCTTTGTGATGTTCTTTACAACTTTATAATCAAGAATCAGCTGACTGAGATGAGCGAGTGATTGAGGGAGAAGAGTTAAAGGAGAGAATGCAGTCTCGGACCGGGAGACGGGGAGAGCTAAAATAGTCAGACGGTTTGCTGTAATTGCGTGAGCCTGAGCGTGTTTCGAAATTGGCAGTGAAATGTGTGTAATGTCAGCTATGTTCATCACGCAGGCCGTGTGTCGCTGAGAGGGGTGTGTGTGTGTGAGAGAGAAAGAGAGACTGACATTGATGTGGGCAGATCCCCATTGTGCTTGCTTTTTTTGCTGTTGTTGATAGATATTTTAATGCACACACACACACACACCCTTAAGGCACATTCTCCAGCAGCCCACCCCATTCTGTCATACCAGACTAGCAATGCCTGACATCCACAGTTATTTATCGAGGAGGGGTTCAGGGTAACGGCTGCTCGAGCTCTCGTTCAACTCTCTTTAAAGATCAGGAATCCCACGAACCCCGCCGAACAAAGTGTTCCTGGCGGAACGTCACGAACCCCACGGATGGCCACAAAAGAGGTCAAACGTTACAAAAATTTCACACAGTTTGTGTAATTTGCTAACTTTATGAAAGATGGAACACTGTGGAACATCTCAGATGCTGCAAAATGTCACACATGCCTTTCATCCTGTCTCTCTCACATGTGTACACACACACACACACACACACACACACACACGTCTGTCTCTCCCCACCACTCTTTATATCTCTCTACATATTTCTTTCGTAATTAAGTGGTTTAACTCATCATCTGTTGACATGTGACTTGGCTGCCTGCTAGACAGTTCATTCTGATAAAAGGAAACACCTGTATTTTACTTACACACACACACACACGCACGCACACACACACACAGAGACAGACAGACAGACAGAGGGAGGTCCACACCTGTATATTTGATTCCACCATAATATAAGTGATGTGTGTGGAAAGAATGAGCAGAGATGGGGAAAAAACAACAATAAGGAATCTCTCTCTCTCTGTCTCTCTCTCTTTCTCTCTCTCTCTGTCTCTCTCTCTTTCTCTCTCTCTCTGTCTCTCTCTCTCTCTTTCTCTCTCTCTCTGTCTCTCTCTCTCTTTCTCTCTCTCTCTCTCTGTCTGTATCTCTCTCTCTGTGTCTCTGTCTCTCTTTCATGAACTCTGTAGACATGTGGAAAAGGATTAATGAAAAAATAATCTTGCTTGTTGCAGAGCAGTTGAAATACACACAGATTTCATTGTGTCTGTGTGTGTGCCTGTGTGTGTGTGTGTGAGAGAGAGAGAGAGAGAGAGAGAGCGAATGAGTGTGAGAGAGAGCAAAATCAGTATGTTCTAAACACACACTCTCTTGGTCCTACAGGTGCTAAGAGCTGATTGGCCGGCGGTTGCCATGGCGTCTTCGGTGAAGGTGGCGGTTCGCGTGCGGCCCTTCAACAACCGTGAGACAAACCGTGGAGCGAAGTGTGTGATCCAGATGCAGGACAAGTCCACCTGTGAGTCTACACACACACACACACACACACACACACACACACACACACACACACACGATTGTATGGTATAAGTGAACCACAGCTGCAGTAATCTGTACTACACGTTTTATTCCACATGCAAAACTAAATGCATCCTTCTCTTAAATAATGCTTTCCGTAACAGTAACGTGTGTATACACCACAGCCGATGTGTGTGTTACAGTTGTGCGGGTTGTACAGGGGTAATCCTGGCTGTAACACGAACTACAGGTTTATATGAATGGAGTAATATATTAATACGGACAGGTAACCAGCTAGTCTGGTTTAAAGGGATTTAAAATTGTATAAATTTTATTGCAAAAACATAATGTATACGTATTAGGGACGGGACTCACCAAGGACGACCTGATCCAGTATCAGCAGGATACCCAGGTGCCGATACAGTCTGTATTGTGATTCTTTTAATATCACAATTTTATAAATATCCCAATTCAATATTAAAGTTTTTATATTTCAATATTAAAATTCTAAGCAAATTTGACAAGTAATAATTCAGTCCTAACAGATGGGGCGCTGTACTGCCTAACTGACCATTTGATGCCATTTCAGCTTTTTTAGTCGTTTTCTAAATTGCTCTTGGCATTTAGAAGTAACACCCCGCCAGTTTGTAGTGTTGCTGTATTAGTGTTAGCATGAGTGGAGCCGCTGTGCTAGTTGTATACTGAGAGTCTAACCACATTGTGATACATTCTCTTCCTCTTACTCAACACTTCCACCATTTTTCCACAGGCATGTGTGTGTCTGTGTGTTTGTGTGTTCCCCTTCTCCCTGCTCTCCATTCTTCACTTTCTAGTCTGTTCTAATTGCTGGATCACCAACCCCCCGACCCCCCACCCCACTCCACTCTCTCAGTCTCTATTTAAAGAATCTACGACGCTGGCACTCTGTTTGCTCTAACCCCCTCCCTCTCCAGTGATTGAGCCCAGTGAACTTCAGTGAAGTTCGGGACTGTGGCGTTGTTACCATGTTGCGCTTCTTTTTCTTCTCCCTGCAGACTATCCTTCTTTCTCTCTATATATATATTCGTTCCTTCACTGTTATACAGAGGGACTTACACACTGATCTGAGATTTTTAAGTGAGTCAAGGAGAGAGACAGACAGCGGGAGAGAGACAGACAGCGGGAGAGAGACAGACAGCGGGAGAGAGACAGACAGCGGGAGAGAGACAGACAGCGGGAGAGAGACAGACAGGTTGAGGATGAGGCCCAGGCCCAGTCAGACAGTTAACAGGAACGCTCACTCTGCTCTGTGTGTGTGTGTGTGTGTGTGTATGTGCACGCTCTCTCTGTGTCTGTCTGTCTTTAAACAAAGCTGAAACCTAGCCAGGGATTGTGGGAAATCTGCTTTTCAGGCAAGAGAGTGTGTGAAACAGAGGTGTGTTCTAGTGGAATGTCATGTCACTGCAACTATGTCGAGGATACAGACTTAAGTGTATACTGGGTTATAGGCTGTTCGTGCACTGATCACTCAGCGTACACTCACACTGGGCTTCAGGTCATTTGTGTTAGTTTAGATTTTAATCAAGTTATTTATAAAGCAATAAGTTACAGCATTATTGACTTGTGTCCATATGCTGACTTGCTCAGTCCCTTACTCCTTTACTCACTCACTCACTTCCTCCCTCACTCCTTTTAGTATTTTAGTGCTTTTAAACTTTAAATTGGAGATGAAGAGCAATTGATTCAGTTATGAACCGTGACTCTTTTGTGTGCCGATTCATGTATCACCACATTGACTCCAAAATCGGTTGCTAAATTTGCATTTATTTACAATAGAGAAGCACCGGTTGATCGTCTGGGAATCGGCTGGTTTTCAGTTTGATCAGACACGACCGATTTTGTGCCGAGTGCACAAGCTTATGGGTGGCGCAAGAGAAACACATTTTCATGCTGTTCCATTATCAAGAGTCACCGCGATAAAAGACTCCGATCAGGCTTTTTCTCCTCTGAACAAATGAGTCTCAAAATTGACTCATCACATATGCTTACACCAGTTTCACAACACCGCATGCGCTAATTAGTTTTGAAACACGTTAGAAGCCACTCATGACCTCACCTGCTCAATACGCGCTCAACACGTTTCAGGAGGTAAAACATCTCCGTTACTTTATAATCCTACAGGTGGCGCTTTAAACTATTTCCACACTGGAGACCCGTGTGGTAGGAGCGAATTTTTTTGTTCAGAAATAATATTTATGGTAGATGACAGAGATACGCACTGCTCAGTAACAATGTAGCTTAGTGTTTAATTTAATTAGAAGTTAAATGTTAACTCTTGTGTTTGAAGTTAGTTTGTATTGTTTTTCTCCAACAATATTTTTATTGATTTTAAACAGGGATATAACAGGGTAAACATGCAACGTTCCAATACACATTTTATAGCCCCCTTATAAAACCCTAAACCACCCACCCCACCCCTTCCTGACTCCAAGCCAGCTATACATGTATGGGAAAGGTTAGACGCCAGGCATATTTAAAAAAGGAGAAAAATAAATAAATAAATGAGCTGGAAGTTTTTGGTACTGCGTGCAAAAAAGATTAAATAAATAAATATTAAATAGGAAAGGAATCAAACTATAAATGTATATGAAAAAAGCGAAGGAAGGGCCCCCACACCTGTTGAAATTTCAAGTCCGAATGGCGGATTGAGTAGTGAATCTTCTCCAGGGATAAACAGGACATAATATCTCTGAGCCACTGAGCGTGAGTGGGTGAGGTGGCATCCTTCCACTTGAATAAAAGAGAACGCCTGGCCAGTAGTGTCGCAAAAGACAATAAACGCTGTTTAGCTGGAGTTAGACGCTTATCTTCCTCACCAGTGATACCAAAAAGAGCAATCAGAGGGTCTGGTTCAAGATTGCATTTCAATATGTACGACAAGGTTTTAAAGACGTCCCTCCAGAATTTTTCCAAATTCGGGCATGTCCAGTACATATGAATAAGAGACGCCTCTCCGCTTTTACATTTATCACAACAAGGATCGACGTCTGGGTAGAAACGGGAAAGCTTGAGTTTGGAGAAATGAGCCCTGTGTACAACCTTAAACTGTAATAAAGAGTGCCGGGCGCATAAAGAGGTTGAGTTGACAAGCTTGAGAATTGAATTCCAAGTATCATCTGACAGTGTCAAATTTAGGTCTTTCTCCCAAGCAGTTTTGATTTTACTCAAAGAGGTGTGACTCAAACCCATCAGTCCACCATAAATAGTGGATATTAGGCCTTTACGCAGTGGGGACAAACAGAGGAGATTATCTATAATATTTGCATCAGGAGCCTCAGGGAAATTTGATATTGATGAGCTAATGAAGTGTCTTACTTGCAATTTGTATTGTTTAAATGTTGCGCTTGGTTTTAAAGTGAGAAAACTCATACTATGAGGAACGGGCTACATTTAATTACTCTTGTTAGATTCAGTTGTGATGCTGTTGGATAAAGATGAGGGATAAAAATTCTAAATATAATTAAAAATTTTAACACAATCGGGCTGAATCGGGCTGTTTATTAAATCGTGATACTGGATTGCCGTATTAATTGAATGGGCACAGAGGTTACTGTAAGGTAACTGGATAGCTTTAGCAAGTTTATGACGCACAGCTCTCCGGAAACAAAAAGATCAGAAGATAAATTAGTTTTATTTTAAGAATATATTTATAGAACAGGAGAAGCTCTTTGTTCTTGTTTCCATTAAATAACGTTTAATTGTTTGTGTTTCAGGCATCGTTAACCCCAAACAGCCCAAAGACACGCCTAAGAGCTTCACGTTCGATTACTCCTACTGGTCACACTGCACAGTGAGTCTCTCTCCCAGTGCACACACAGCAGTACACACTCTTACACACCTGCAATTTGTGCTTTTATTGACCGAGAGCACTGATAATACACACTCTCGCGCGCGCACACACACACACACACACACACACACACACACACACACACACTCAGAAAAATGTCCTGACTAACTTCAAATCAGTGTCACATCTTTAGTCATTGCACAGCAACTTCTTTTTGTCAAACTTTACATTAAAATATAGAAAACACAGGTTTATTATGATGACTGATTATGATCCACTCAACTCTGTTTTTGTGTCAAATAACCGACTCCTGAATACCTTCAGGTCATTGTAACCCTAATAGAGTCGCTCTCTCGTCCCCTAATGACCTCATTTGCGTTGTGTTAGGCGGAGGACTCGTGCTTTGCGTCTCAGAGGCAGGTGTATTTGGACATCGGAGAGGAAATGCTGCTTCACGCGTTCGAAGGCTACAACGTCTGTATCTTTGCATACGGCCAAACAGGAGCGGGGAAATCCTACACCATGATGGGCAAGCAGGAGCCCGAGCAGCAGGGCATCATCCCACAGGTGAGAGAGAGAGAGAGAGAGAGAGACACGCACACATGCGCATCAGTGGACAGGGCTGTGATTCCACTACACACACACATTTATTGTTTACTTACGTATTTACTGTCTTGATTGATTTATTGTGTACTTATTTAAATACTTGCTTACTCAATCCCATGTCTACTTGCTCAGTGATTACCTTACATACATACATACATACATACATACTTAAATATTTGCATGCTCTCTTACTAGTTCACTTACTAGCTCTCCTACTATCTCTCTTACTTTCTTACTCACTTTTTCTCTTGTGTATCTGCACTCTTACTTGCTCATTAGCCTACTTACTAGCCTACTTACATACTCAATCACTAGCTCACTTGCTCCTTGTGTAGCTTCACTCTTACTTTCTCACCTACTGTACTTGCCATTTAATTTACCCACTTGCTTGCTCTCTTACCCACTTACTAGCCCGCTTACTTGCTTAGTGACTTGCTCTCCTGTTCTCTTGTGGATCTGCACTCTCACTTTCTCACTTACTCACTAGTTCTCTTGCTCACTTGCTCTCTTGTGCACTCTTACTTACTTTCTCACGTACACACTTGCACGCTTACTTTCTCATTTGCGTGTTTGCCCCCTTTCTCAGATTCCATTCTAGTGCACTACCACTCATGGCTTGCTCAAGTCTCGTGTTCTGTGTAAATCTGATTAGACACAGGAATGTTCGCTCTGTCTTCAGCATGCTCCAATTGTTTACTCTTCTTGATCTGCAATGGAATTTAATCCCACTAACTGCACCAGTGTGTGATTCAGGGCGGGTGTAGAGGGGTAGTGTATAAAATTTAACGTAGAAAAACAATGAGAAGAATTTAACAGGGAGGTGATAATCACAGCAACAGTCTCTGTGAAGTAATGGAGAAAACACTCCTGTCAAACGACACACTGTCACACCGTGTGTTTTCTGTTTCCGCTGCCAGCTCTGTGAAGACTTGTTCAAACGAACTGCAGAAAACTGCGACCCTGACCTGTCTTACTCTGTGGAGGTGAGTGTGTGCAGAGACAGAAGCAGAACCTCTTGACCAATCAGAGCCCAGGATTACAGTCACATAATGTGTGTTTGTGTGTGTAGGTGTCGTATATGGAGATTTACTGTGAGCGCGTGAGGGACTTGCTGAACCCTAAGTGTAGAGGCCCTCTGAGGGTCAGAGAGCACCCCATCATGGGGCCGTATGTAGAGGATCTGTCCAAGATGGCCGTCACCTGCTACAGCGACATCGCTGATCTGATGGACTGCGGCAACAAGGCCCGGTATCCACACACACACACACACACACACACACACACACACACACACACACACACACACACACAGACACACACACCAGTCAATCAATCAGTATAGACAAGGCCTATATCACTCCTTCAGAGAATATTACTACAATACACGATATACTGTATAAGGTGCTGTGAAATAAATATGTGGCCCCTTTCTGATTTTTTGCATAATTGTTTGATGGTCTGAATCATTTAATTGTGACAAATATGCAAAAAAAAACTTTTGCACTGTAATGATGTACTGCTATTGATGTTGAATTTTCTAGCATACACTCCTGATACACAAAAGCAAGTTCAACAAACACTGGGATGCATTTAAATTAGTGGTGTGTGTGTGGTATTAAGTGTAAAGAATTTAAAAAGCTTTCATTACTTGCAATAATGCTCTACTCACTACTAGTTCCTTATTGAATGTAGGGCCCTGTGTGTCTTTGTGTCTGTGTGTGCACCTGAGTGCATGCGTGATTTGTCCATGGGCAAATTTACATCCTTATTTACATCCAAGTAGCTTTTACCATCACAGAATCATACACATTAAAGACACCTGTTACATTATAATGTAGATGTTTAAAATAATGGTGTAGGTGTTTATAATAGTGTAGGTGTTTTTAATAGTGTAGGTGTTTATAATAGTGTAGGTGTTTATAATAGTGTAGGTGTTTATAATAATGTTGTAGGTGTTTATTACAGTGTAGGGGTTTCTTACAGTGTAGGGGTTTCTTACAGTGGAGGTGTTTCTTACAGTGGAGGTGTTTAATAGCGTATGTGTTTATAATAAAGTGTAGGTGTTTACAAAAAAAGTGTAGGTGTTTATAAAAAAAGTGTAGGTGTTTATAAAAAAAAGTGTAGGTGTTTATAAAAAAAAGTGTAGGTGTTTATAAAAAAATGTAGGTGTCTATTATAGTGTAGCTGTTTATAATAGTGTAGCTGTTTATAATAGTGTAGGTGTTTACAAAAAAAGTGTAGGTGTTTACAAAAAAAGTGTAGGTGTTTATAAAAAAAAGTGTAGGTGTTTATAAAAAAAAGTGTAGGTGTTTATAAAAAAAAGTGTAGGTGTCTATTATAGTGTAGCTGTTTATAATAGTGTAGGTGTTTATAATAGCGTAGGTGTTTATAATAGTGTAGCTGTTTAATAGCGTATGGGTTTATAATAATGTTGTAGGTGTCTATTATAGTGTAGGTGTCTATTATAGTGTAGCTGTCTATAATAGTGTAGATGTTTTTTACAGTGTAGGTGTTTATAAAAAAGTGTAGGTGTTTATAAAAAAGTGTAGGTGTTTATAAAAAAAGTGTAGGTGTTTATTTAAAAAAAGTGTAGGTTTACAATAGTGTAGGTGTTTATAATAGTGTAGGTGTCTATTATAGTGTAGCTGTCTATAATAGTGTAGATGTTTATTACAGTGTAGGTGTTTATTACAGTGTAGGTGTTTATAAAAAAGTGTAGGTGTCTATTATAGTGTAGCTGTTTATAATAGTGTAGGTGTTTACAAAAAAGTGTAGGTGTTTATAAAAAAGTGTAGGTGTTTATAAAAAAAGTGTAGGTTTATAATAGTGTAGGTGTTTATAATAGTGTAGGTGTCTATTATAGTGTAGCTGTCTATAATAGTGTAGCTGTTTATAAAAAAGTGTAGGTGTTTATAAAAAAAAGTGTAGGTGTCTATTATAGTGTAGCTGTTTATAATAGTGTAGGTGTTTATAATAGTGTAGCTGTTTAATAGCGTATGTGTTTATAATAATGTTGTAGGTGTTTATTATAGTGTAAGTGTTTATAATAGTGTAGGTGTCTATTATAGTGTAGATGTTTTTTACAGTGTAGGTGTTTATAAAAAAGTGTAGGTGTTTATAAAAAAGTGTAGGTGTTTATTACAATGTAGGTGTTTATTATAACGTGGGTGTTTATAAAAAAGGGTAGGTGTTTAGAAAAAAAGGGTAGGTGTTTAGAAAAAAAAGTGTAGGTGTTTATTATAATGTAGGTGTTTATTACAGTGTAGGTGTTTATAAAAAAAAGTGTAGGTGTTTAAAAAAAGTGTAGGTGTTTATAAAAAAAGTGTAGGTGTTTATAAAAAAAGTGTAGGTGTTTATAATAGTGTTGTCGGTGTTTATTACAGTGTAGGTGTTTATAAAAAAAGTGTAGGTGTTTATAATAAAAGTGTAGGTGTTTATAAAAAAGTGTAGGTGTTTATAATAAAAGTGTAGGTGTTTATTATAATGTAGGTGTTTATAAAAAAGTGTAGCTGTTTATAAAAAAAGTGTAGCTGTTTATAAAAAAAGTGAAGCTGTTTATAATAAAAGTGTCGGTGTTTGTAATAGTGTTGTCGGTGTTTGTAATAGTGTTGTCGGTGTTTATAAAAAAAAGTGCAGGTGTTTATAAAAAAAGTGTAGGTGTTTATAAAAAAGTGTAGGTGTTTATAAAAAAAAGTGTAGGTGTTTATAAAAAA
>CM059212.1:24859669-24927169 GCA_030347435.1 Clarias fuscus
ACACACATGCACTCACTCATTCACACACTACGGGCAATTTGGGAACGCCAATTAGCCTAACCTACATGTCTTTGGACTGTGGGAGGAAACCGGAGTACCTGGAGGAAACCCACATAAAACCAGACACAATTCCCATCCCCCTAACACCAGACATAAGTATAAGGATCCTATACCAATCAGATGTCCACAGAAAAGAAAATAATAATAATGGTAATAGAGTAAATAATATTCCCCACAGTCTTTCTTTACAATACCGTGTGTGTGTGTGTCCGCGAGTGTGTGCGCGCGCGCGAGAGGTGTGTGTGTGAGGTGCGAGAGGTGTGTGTGTGTGAGTGAGAGGTGGGTGTGTTTGTAGAATAGGGGAAATTTTATGTTAAACCCTCCAAAAAGCTGGTGTGTGTACATTGTGAGAGTGAGTGTTAACATTTGTGATTTGTGTGTGTGTATGAGTGTGTGCGTTAGTGTTCGTGTGAGAGTTAACAGTTGTGATGTGTACGTGTGTACAAGGCCACAGATTCTAAATAAAAAGCATCACACTATGATGTCGCTAAACGTGATGTTGCTGAATGTGAGAGTTAACAGTTGTGATGTGTACGTGTGTACAAGGCCACAGATTCTAAATAAAAAGCATCACACTATGATGTCGCTAAACGTGATGTTGCTCAATATAAAGCCACAGAAAGTTATTAACCACTTTTCAGCATAAGTTTAAGGGACTATCACAGCTGACTAGTTTGAGAAATCAAAAAGCCTCTCTACAATTTTGCATCCTCAATCACTTTAGATCACACAGGCTCATGTCCAGCAGATTCCAACCCCTCTGCCAAATTTAATGAATTTTTAAGCATGATAAAACCCCCCAAAAGCCCAAAATGGTGTAAATGGTGGATGGAAATTATAGGAATTAAGAAGAAGTGTTAAGCAGAACCGTGTGGCAGGGGCATGGTAAAGTGACGGGTGTGGTCAAGCAAAGTGAAATGTAAAGGGTCTAAGAGTGAGATAAGTGGTCAAAAGATGGCTAATTACTGTGTGTGAGTGTATGTGTGTGAGAGAGAGTGTGTAAGTGTGTGTGTCATGGTTGCAGTGTGTATGTTGCTCAGGACACTGTGTGTATACGAGTGAGTGTGTTTGTGTGTTGGGAATATAATGGGAATAATCGCCTCATCGGAAGGTAAACGCCTCGCTCGGAGTGTGTGTGTGTGTGTGTGTGTGTGTGTGTGTGTGTGTGTGCTTCTGAGATCATTGATTCATTAAAAAGCAGCAGATCTTTTAACAGACATTATTGTTCCCTTGACATAACATGAGTCCATCATGGTCATCATCTTGTACTGAATTATCTCAAAATTGAGGAGAGAAGCTGCTCCTCCTTTATCTCCTCTTTGCCTCCTCTGTTATATTTAGTGGAGGTTAAACTGCTTGCATGAGCAGGACCGCACTGCGCATGACAGATTATTCTGATTAAATGCACACTGCAGTGGGTTAAGTGCATTTAAAAAAAATATATTTTCCTTTCCTTGTAGCTAAATATATGTGTGTGTGTGTGTGTGTGTGTGTGTGTGTGTGTGTGTGTGTGTGTGTGTGCTACAGGGTCGGACAGGAGGACGTAGATATTCGTCTGAGTGGACAGTTTATTAAAGAGCTGCACTGTGTCTTCTGCAGTGAAGTGGAAGAAAATGGTGAAGGTAAAACTCATTATAAATCAAGTCAAGTCAAGTCAATTTTATTTATATAGCGCTTTTAACAATTGACATTGTCGCAAAGCAGCTTTACACAATAAAAGAAGTAAGTTTGTATGCAATGTGTATGAATCAAAATGATAAGATTGTCCCTGATGAGCAAGCCGAGGGCGACGGTGGCAAGGAAAAACTCCCTGAGATGGTAATAGGAAGAAACCTTGAGAGGAACCAGACTCAACAGGGAACCCATCCTCATCTGGGTGATAACGGATAGCAGAGATTGATCAGCATAATAATGTGTACTGGAAGTTCAGTATAACAGGAGATGTGTTTAAAATTAAAATTAAAAGGAGTCCAGTTTGTTCCTGGAGGCTCAGGTAGACTGTAGGAGATTCCAGTCCTGAGCTATCGAACAACTGAAGTCACAGGTCCCCAGAGCATCAATCGATGACAGGACAGTCTTCATGGAAACCATCCCCAGCCACCACACGAATCCTGGCAGACCACACGGGGCATCCATGCGACGAGATCTCCAACCAGAAGCAGGACTCCAGGACGGGTTAGACGGGTCCAGAGGGCAGAGGGGTCTGGATCACTCAGGAGTGACATGTATAGCTCGACGGTGAGAGGGAGAGAGAGAGAGCAGAAGAGGAGAGAACAGAAAATAAGGAGAGATGGCAGTTAGGTATGATCACAGTCAACATGTATAAGGTGAATGTATATTTAGTGCAAGCAGGAACTCCGGCGTGATCAATGAGGGTGGGGAAGACAGCATCTAAACATACCATTTCACCAGAATACTCTACGTCCATGAGTCCCCCAGATCTGCTCCTTTACCTAAGGTTAATCTATTTACAAAAATGCTTGGCTAAATAAATAGGTTTTTAGCCTAGACTTAAACACTGAGACTGTGTCTGAGTCCCGAACATTAATAGGAAGACTATTCCATAACTTTGGAGCTTTGTAAGAAAAAGATCTGCCCTCTGCTGTAGTTTTAATAATACGTGGTACTGACAGGCAGCCTGCATTCTTTGATCGAAGTAGGCGTGGCGGATCGTAAGACACTAGCAGTTCACTCAAATACTGTGGCGCGAGACCATTTAGTGCTTTAAATGTCAAAAGTAGTATCTTAAAATCGATGCAAAATTTCACAGGGAGCCAATGCAGTGTAGATAAGATAGGGGAGATGTGCTCGTATCTTCTGGTTTTAGTGAGGACTCTCGCTGCTGCATTCTGTACTAACTGAAGCTTGTTTATACACCTAGTTGAACAACCAGACAGTAAGGCGTTACAATAGTCCAACCTAGAGGTGATAAAGGCATGAACTAGTTTTTCTGCATCATTTAGTGACAATATGTTTCTAATCTTGGCAATATTTCTAAGGTGAAAGAAAGCTATCCTGGTGATATTATCTACATGTGCTTCAAACGAAAGGCTGGAATCTATAATCACACCAAGGTCTTTTACTGTTGCATTTGATGGAACAGAAAGGCCATCTAAAGTTACAGTGTGATCAGAAAGCTTACTTCTAGCTACTTGTGGTAGACCAGAACCAGAACTATGACCAGAACTTCTTTCTTATCAGGATTAAGCAGAAGAAAATTAATTAACATCCAATCTCTTATGTCCTGCACACACTGCTCAATTTTAGCAAACTGGTTTTTCTCATCTGGTTATGCTGAGACATATAATTGTGTGTCATCAGCATAACAATGAAAACTAATACCATGTTTACGAATTATGTTGCCCAGAGGAAGCATGTAAAGGGAAAAAAGCAGTGGGCCTAAAACTGAACCCTGTGGAACACCAAACTCCACTTGAGAACATGAGGAATGGTCACCATCTAAATCTACAAACTGATAACGATCAGTCAAATAGGATCTGAGCCACAAGAGGGCAGTTCCCTTAATTCCTACTACCTTTTCTAATCTGTGAAGGAGAATACTATGATCAATGGTGTCAAAAGCTGCACTGAGGTCCAGAACACAAGTATAGTGACGCAACCCTGATCAGAGGTCAATAGGAGGTCGTTTACTACTTTAACAAGTGCTGTCTCTGTGCTGTGATGAGGCCTAAATCCTGACTGATACAGTTCATTTATGCTATTTCTGTGTAGATGTGAACATAGCTGCTGTGATACTACCTTTTCCAGAATCTTAGATAAAGGGAAGGTTTGATATCGGCCTGTAATTAGAAAGCTGACAGGGGTCAAGGTCAGGTTTCTTGATTAGCGGTTTAATAATGGCTAATTTAAAGGATTTGGGGACATACCCACTACTGAGTGAACAGTTAATTACTTTCAACAGGGGTTCTATTATTGCTGGTACTATCTGTTTGAGAAAATGTGTCGGTACAGGATCTAATATACAGGTTGACGATTTTGAAGAAGAGATGAGTGAAATTAGTTCTCTCGCTTCAAGGGGAGTAAAGTATTCTAAGTTCTGATGTGATGTGGTTAGTTCATCTGAATTATTTAAATTGTCTGGTTTCAAAGCCTGAATTTTTTGCCTAATATTTATGATTTTGTTATTGAAAAAGTTCATGAAATCCTCACTACTGCATGATGTTGTTGTGGAGATTTCTGCAGTGGTCTTGTTTTTAGTTAATTTAGCTACGGTATTAAATAAAAATCTCGGGTTGTTTTTGTTATTTTCTATAAGAGTGGAGAGATACGTTGATCTAGCATCACTGAGCGCTTTTTTATAGTTCAGGATGCTCTCCTTCTAAGCTATTTTGAATACTAACAATTTAGTTTGGCGCCATTTACGTTCATATTTTCGAGCGGTTTGTTTTAAAGCGCGTGTGTGGTCATTATCCCAAGGAGCGAGTTTCTTATCTCTAATCATTTTCCTTTTAACTGGAGCTACATTATCTAAGCTATAACGAAGTGCTGACTCTAGATATTCATTTGCCTGTTCAAGTTCTGTGAAGTCAGATGGCGATTCAATCAAAGTTGATAACTCTGGAAGATTATTGATAAAGCTCTGTGCGGTATTTGATGTGAATGTACGTTTAAGGCGGAAGCGCGGTGCTCTGCATACATTAATACTATGACACGCTTTAATCGAGACAAGGTAGTGATCTGAGATAACTTCAGACTGTGGAATTGTGATTATATTTCCTATACTTAATCCTAAGGATAATATTAAATCTAAAGTGTGACCTGCTTTATGAGTGGGTCCTACTACACACTGATTTACTCCTACTAAGTCCAGTATGGATAAGAATGCTGTTCTCAGAGGGTCTTCTGGATTCTCAAAATGAATATTAAGGTCTCCAGCAATTAACGCTTTGTCTACAGAAACAACAAGGTTTGAGAGGAAATCTGCAAATTCACAGAGAAACTCCGAGTACGGCCCTGGGGGTCTGTAAATGATGATTAGCGGGATCGACTGAGCTGACTTTGTTACTATAGAGAACTTCAAATGCATTAGATTTAAAACTGTGTTTTTGTACGAGAGACATATTATCGTTATAAATAACTGCGACTCCTCCTCCTTTACCAGTTAGCTGAGGCTGGTGTATGTAGCTGTATCCAGGAGGACTAGCTTCATTTAGAGCTACATACTCGTCCTGTTTAATCCAGGTTTCTGTTAAACATAATATATCAAACTCCTGATCTGTGATAATTTCATTAACAATAACTGCTTTAGATGCGAGAGATCTAATATTTAACAGTCCTAGCTTCAGATCAGAGGTGCTGGCTGCGCATTCAGTGTACTCTGAGTTTGTGGTATCTATGTTAATTAAATTCAGATTAAATTCAGATTTTTTTTTTGTTGTTTCATTCTATTAATAATTTTATTCAATTTATTTAATAATTACTTACTGTGTGCTGTATTTAATCCTGTTTTCTATTTATTAATTTTTTATTATTTAAATTTTTAATTTCTTAAAACTCCTTTCCTTTCTTCCCAGTAAATAAATCAAAGCAACTGTAACCAAGACTAATTCCCTCTGGGTTTAGATAAGTTCTTTGAATCTTGAAATTAAAAACATTTATTTCGTTTTGCTTTTCTGTTGCTCTCTGTAGTGGTCGTGACTCTGGAGCCATTACCCGGAGCAGAAACGTATGTAAACGGCAAACAGATCACCGAAGGAGTCGTGCTCAAACAAGGTTCAGAGCGTTCCTGTAAAATTTACCCCAGTTAGAGGTTTCCTTACAAATCTAATGAATATTTTCAAAGCATTTGTGTGTGTGTGTGTGTGTGTAAGGTAACCGAATCGTGATGGGGAAGAACCACGTGTTTCGTTTTAACCATCCTGAGCAGGCGAGGTTGGAAAGAGAGCGCAGTGCCACTCAGGACCAGCAGGGGGAGCAGGTGGACTGGAGCTACGCACAGAAAGAGTTGCTGGAGAAACAAGGCATCGATATAAAACAGGAGATGGAAAGAAGGTGAGAGAGGGCAGGATGGTGCGGAGTGAGGGTTTGGGGGAGAGAGAGAGGAGTATAGAGGAGAAAAAATTTTATTAAACAGAATTGAGATGGTGTGAGTGAGTGAATTAAACAAGATGAAAGTGGACATGAAAAGAGGATGTGAAATAATAGAATGTGTATTACATGCAGAAAAGACACACTCATACAAACACACTCACAGACCTACTGTTTGTCTTCCTCAGGCTGCAGGATTTGGAGAATCAGTATCGTAAAGAAAAAGAGGAGGCTGACCAACTGCTGGAACAGCAAAGACTGGTGGGAGAGAGAGAGAGAGAGAGAGTGCACGGCAAACACACACACAAACACACAATTTTCTGTTCATGTCCCCAAGAGTGCCTGAGTCAGACTTAAGTACAGACAGTGTGAATACGTCTAACCTTGACTCCCTCTCCCTCCCGCTCTCTCTCCCTCTCCCTCCCTCTCCTCCTGGTGTCTTTCACGCTCTCTCTCTCACACATTCAGGCTCTCTATTTTAATTCCTGGGCGCTTTCTGATCCCTTTTTCAATTTTTTCTTTCTCTCTTTCACATTGTCTGCATCTTTTTGTTTTTTGTTTTGTGTATGGCTCTCGTTGTCTCTCACTCTGTGATTTACAGTACAGTCTACATCATAGAAACAACTCTCTCTCGTGCTCTGTATGCTTGTGTGTGTGTGTAGTATGCAGACTCAGACAGCGGTGATGACTCAGATAAACGGTCCTGTGAGGAGAGCTGGAGACTCATCTCATCTCTCCGAGAGAAACTACCTGCCAACAAGGTCTCTCTCTCTCTCACTCACACGCACACAAACCCTCTGATCCATTCTGAGGGTTCAATGAACCCTACCCTGAAGGCTTCATGCTCACAGTTGGCTTTTCACAGTAGATTTTTCCCTTGTGATAATCTTTACACCGTACACAGTATCCTGTTTCATCATGTCAGACTTCCACTCCTCTTACTTCTGTCACACGTCCTGCTGGAGCTGCAGCTCATCATAGTACTGCACAGCAAGTCTGGGTTTGAGCAACATCAGTGTAAAAAGGGCGGTAAAAAATAAATCCAGATATGCTTTCGTAAGATTAAGATTCAATTATTTGTCGCGTGGACCTTACAGCACAGTGAAGATATCTTGTCCCGGGTCAGCCAGGATACAGCGCCCCCTGGTGCACACAGGGTTTTACGGGACATGGTCAAGGGCTCAACAGCGACAATTTCCGCAGATGGGAACAGACAGCAGTTCTAAGAACATTCATAGAAGTCTGGTATATTGTATGTGTGTGTGTAGTTGGTTTGGGTGGGGGACGGGGGGGACGATGATGGACAGCATCTATCCTATAAAGCTGTCCTGATGGTGAATAATCCTAATTTCAGAACATCCTCAACAAAACCAACTTCACAGTCCAATTCAGTGGAAAACAGCTCTGAGACAAAAATGGTGTTCAGGAATTCGCTTGCAATTTAAAGGCACAGAGACAACAATATTACATTTCACTGGTGAGATTCATTTCCTTAGGCGCGGTTATGGTTTTGGCCACATGATGGCAGTGTGGGGAAAGCGGAGAGATTTAATCAGGTGGGTTGATGGGCTTTACAATGTACAGTACATATATTTGTGTGTGTGTGTCCGATCAGGTGCAGTCCATAGTGAAGAAGTGCGGTTTGCCGAGCAGTGGGAAACGCCGTGAGCCCCTGCGTGTGTATCAGATTCCTCAGAGACGGCGTCTTCCTGCCAACCTCGAGTCCAAACAGCACCCGAGTGTGGAGGAGCTGCGCACGCAGGCTGTGAAGGAGATCTGCTACGAGGTGAGCGGTGACCCACCACACACACCAGCACACACGTGTGTGTGTCTGGTCTTAACTGCATCAGGCACCTCAAGTATTAATATAAACACAATATATATTTTAAAAAATCCATAAATAAATAAAGTATTGCAATCTAAACATTTTAGGCGTGTGTGCTTTGATGATATTTCTATGTTTTAGTGATTGCCTTTATTAGTTTATTCTCCTGACTTTACTACACATTCTGTCTATGTTGTATATTATTATATATAAAATTTGTTTTATTATAGCCTGTCTTGCATTATCTTTAATCTGTAAAGCACATGAGCTGTATTTTTTAAATGTAAATATTAAAAATGATTATTATTGACATTAAAAAGGAAAACGTTATTGATGGACAGGGTAGAAAGGTGCCAATACTTTGTGCAGAGAAACAGATGAATTGGGGTCAATAACTGTACATCTACACTAATTCGATCGATCGATAGATAGATACTTCACTGATGCCAAAGGCCTCAAAAACCTCCTGGTCTTTTCTCTCCTGTCTCCCGTCGTCCCTCAGGTGGCTCTGGGAGATTTCCGCCACACCCGGCAGGAGATCGAGGCTCTGTCCATCGTGCGCATGAAGGAGCTGTGCAGGACGTACGCGCAGAGAGACCCTCAGGAGAGGGACAGCTGGAGGAGCGTCGCTAGGGACGTGTGCAACACGGTGGGCATCGGAGAGGACGAGACCGAGACGGAGGAGAAACCTGCCGGAGGGAGGGACAGAGAGAGGGGGAGGGGACCGGAGGGAGGGAGGACGGACATGGGGGACCTGAAAGCGCACATCGATAAGCTGACAGACATTCTGCAGGAGGTGAAACTGCAGAACAACATGAAGGATGAAGAGATCAAAGCACTCAGGGACAGAATGGTCAAGATGGAGAGCATATTTCCCGTAGAGCTGCAGGTACGAGATGTTACGTGACAATTAAAGCTAAAAATCTGACGGTCTGATTATTAACAATTATGATGCATCACATATCATAATGTTTTCCCTCTTATTCCTCTATTTGTTAAAGTAGACCGAATAAATCAATTAAAATGTTTTAATTAGCATAACATCTTCAAATCGGCCAATCAGATTGTGTCGTGTGAGATTAGTGAAGGGTTCATTGAAGTCGTGTGTTTGTTTAGTTTGGTAACAACTGAATAAAAACACGTTGCCGTGGCGATATTGTTCCTCTCAGGGAGACGAAGATTCCATGCCGGACGCGGGCGGAGCAAGATCTGAAGAGGCGACAGAGCAGGCTGGATGGCGCGGCGAGGAGGACGGCGGGTACCGTCGAGGTCGTCACAGGTGGCAGTATCCCGATAGGTATCAGGATGTCAAGCGTCGGCGCGGCAACGGCGCTCCTTCGAATCCCCAAACAGGTCGGGCTCAGAATAATCCTTTCAGTGGCGGCGGCGGCGCGGGATCGGGACGCATCCCGAACACTTTCACCACACCTCAGACGGGGCGTGTCCCAAACGGACCGTTTCTACCCGGGACGGGTCGCTTTCTGCCGCCTTTAGAGAGGAAGTTACAGTTTCCTTTTAAGGGAAATCCTCAGCACCGAGGCTTCCACTGGGGGCCTTCAGCCAACCCGAGAGAACCAGACACACAGGAGGGAAAGGATTCCACTTCCTCTTCGTCGTCTGTGCACACTTTTCAATCCCCGCCTTCTCCGAATAAAGGCCAATGGCAGCGCCGTAACCATGGAAACAGGGGACGCGGCAACCGGAACCGATCTCGCAACCGGGGACGGAACCCGTTCGACGGATTCGTTCAGAACCAACACGAGAACGAAGGAGAGCGCGACGACGGCGCGGGTTCACACATCTGGTACAACTTGAACGTGGGCCCGGGTCAAGACGGAGTCCAACAGAAACAGAAACAACAGAACCAGTACTACTACGTTCCACCCCAGCTTCAACCCCCACCGACTGAGAAGAACCACAACTGGTCCGGGGAGAGTTCTGATCCCGCAAGTGCCCCGTCTAAGCATGACATCACCAGCCCTATGGAGACCTGAGTGAAACAGGAAGTGATGTGAAGGAATCAGTAATGTTGAAAAAACGAGGAGAGGAAGAAGAAAGTGTTCAGCTGGATCATTTTTTGGGGGGTTTGTGATCATTTTTGCAGTGGAGACTTTTTTTTTTGGTTTGTTTTTTAAGAAAAAAAACAAATGCTGGAAGCGATTATTGATCACACTTTTTTATTATTATTACTAATTTGTTTTAATATTTCTTTTGGGGAAAACACACTACACCCACACTTATCACTACATGCCATGAGCTTGAGCGAACGTTTGCGTATCAGTGCAATGACTTTCAAGTTTTTACACGCAAACTGCGTCTAATGGATGTTGTTTTTTGTTTTTCTCCCCCGACTTGAGAATCACGCTTTGGTGCCTTACAATGCCTACAATCCTTTAAACTTTTTATACACACTGTCTTTATGATCTGTGGATTGCTCATATGAGTGCGTGTGTGTATAGATTTTAGGAATGAGATGTGTGAAAAATCATGTTAACGTACATAGAAGAGTGAGTGAGTGAGAGAGAGAATGCCACGACACAGGGGACGAGAGTGCCTTGTGATGCACAGTGCAGTTGTTTTGAGGATTTTTATGGATTTTGTATATTTGGGAAACGGCTGCTGCATATCGTTGACAAAAACAAACCTTCTACCTTACTTTGTGCGACGGAGTGAGTTTTGTGCCAAAAAACTTACGAAATAGTTAAAAATATTTTTGCTGTTTTTTTCTTCTCTATAATAAGGCGGCCATCTTTAATGTCTGTTAAATCAAACATCCTGAGCAACGTCCTTCCAACGAAGCTCCGTCTCTCACTATACGCTTGACTCCGCCCCTTTTCCTGCTATGCACATATAGAACAGATGTTTCTGCATTTCTGTTTAATTGCTACACACAGGATAAAAATACACCATTTGAGACGTGTCCCAAATTTCTGTAACGCTTGTCCACTTTATTTTTAAGTGGGCCTGGCTTAGCATCACCAGTTAATTCCATAATTAAGATGTCTGCTTCTTCCCTCATCCCCTTTTTTTTTTTTTTTAGAGAGAGTTTAATTTTTGCCACAAAATTCACTGCTTTGTGGCTGCTGAGGAACAAACTTACCAAAGAGGTTTTAAGGTTGTCAGTTCAATTCAGGGCGTGGTCATTCCCATACCATGGAGGTACACGCCCAAATCTCTAAGTTTCCTCGAACTTTTTTTTCTTTTTGCTTGAATGTTTTCCTTTTTTCTGTTCGGTAGTGTATGACTTTTCATAACAAACCCTTTATCTTTATTTAACTCTATTATTGTAGAGAAGATTTTAAACCTGTGGCTTTCCGGCTACATGCAACACAAACTCGTGACTATGATATGCAACATAAACGTTTGACAATTAAAGGACACGTATGTTACCTGACACACTGCTTATGTCTTCTGTCTTTACCGTTGATGAACTACTGTGTCTTTAATTGCTTAGTTAAGATTCAAGACAAACACACACAAGTCATCCTGATCATGTCCTTTATTTCAATTCTGACAACAAAAAGTTTGAGCTTACAGTGGGGTGTGTTAGTGTGAGGACGATAGACGTTCTAAAGTGGAACAATACTGCAAAATAAAGAGGTATGAGAGAACGGATGTCTGTCACTAATATAAACCACACAGATTTTAGGCAGTGGAAAAGCTGGGCAGCTGATTCCCCAGAATGACCCTGCGCTCAAGCCCCGCCTCTGTAATGGCCGCCAGTCTGACCACACCCCCAGATGATCCGTCTCTTTCCATAGCAAGAGACAACGCTGGAGAGAGTGAGAAAGGCGACAAGTGAGAAGTTATTTTCACAGTGTAAATGGTGTCTTTGTAAAATTAAATAAAGATTTATGAGCTGGTTGGAAAACGTTATGAGTTACACTAAAGTCTGATTTTCCTCTAGTCTAAGTTGTTTTTAGTGGTTGTGCACATTGGAGATGGTAAAACATCTGTTTCTTTATGATCCTACAGGTGGCACACTAAATTATTCCCACACTGGTGAGCCGTGTGGTAGGATTTAATTATTTTCCAAGCTATTTCAGAAATAATAATGATGACAGAGATACAGAGTAACAATGTGGCTTTTTAAGTTAAATGTTAAACTCTTGTGTTTAAAGTTTAATTATGAAAATAGTGTTATAAGGATACATTTAATTACTCATTAAACTTTAAATAAAGGTTTAAATTGTAACAAAATTTACTTTCTATTTTATTTATTTTTTATTCATATTTATTTCCTATTGATCTTTTAAGGTCACAGGCAGTCATTTAAGCATTTCACTGCATATTGTCCTGTGTATGAGACAAAAATTTTAATTTGAAAACCAGAAGAAAATGTAATATCGAATCACATATTAATAAAATCATGATGCTTATAGAATCACGAGGTATCACCGAGGTGTCGTGATCTCGTATCGGGAAGCGACTGCAGACCCCTCTCCTTACAGATTAGAACACACTAGCTAAATGTCTCGCAGGGAAATGTTTAAGGAGTTTAGTGCCGAACTGTGATGGCTGTTATACGCAAGAAGTAGAGCATCTGAGTGGTCATAGGATGTGTGTTTCACACACACAGACGCTCAGGGGACTTGAAAGAGGTTCAAAAGCTGGTGTGTAATGTACATAGTTCCTGTTTTAACACGTCTACTTTCGTGGTTTACATTAACAAAAAAGGAAAAAAAACATCAGAGGGATAAACACAGTGCGAGTCCTCAGAGCTGCACACTCACCTTTGGCTGTGAAGGCTAAACACTCCTCTTTGGTCATCCCGGTCCTGTAGTTGGAGTCGACGAAGCCGTAGATGTACGAGCTGCCGGATCCGCCTACAGAGACGGGCTGCCTCACCAACATCCCCCCCATGGGCACGGTGTACACCTGAGACGCCAGAATGATTTACACACGTTACACACACACGCACGACATAACACTACAGCTTCCAGAAACAGAAAATCCATCCACTGTGTGAATGAGCTCTTGCTATGGAAATGTATTAAGAACTAGAGCTATAATAATAGAAACCTGAGCTGCTATCAACCAATCAGAACCCAGTATTCAGGAGGCTCACCTGTCCTCCTCTCCGCTTGTCCCAACCTGCTACGATGATCCCTGCCATCAGCTCCTCTCTGTACCTGTAGCACATGTGCTTAAAGAGGTTTGCAGCTGTCTGCACCAGCGGGGGCTCGTCCAGCTCGATACTGAAACACACACACACCTTTGATGTTAATGGTAGTAATGCACGTCTATAAGTTGAACAAAATGCACCCGGAGAAAAAGGTTAGGCATCATGGGACGGCGTCGTTACCTGTGAAAGTTAAGCTGGTAGCTGACGGCATCTGCGATGGCCTGAGTGTCGGCTGCAGAGCCCGAGCGGCAGCAGAAGATTCGATCGTGAATCGGGGTGAGTTTATCAGTCACCCTGTTCGCAATGTAGGCTCTGTAATCACACACACACAATTCAATATGTATACATACATGTATATACACAAACATATATAGACAGAGATTTTCTCTTTTTTCTTAATTTTCCCTTAACACACGCGAGACGTATTCGTACCCAGTGGTTGTGCGCGAGTCCGCACCGATCACTACACCTCCGTCAAACTCCACCGCCATGATGGTGGTCTGTAATGACAAAATGTAACAGATTAATGCTCAGATCTTCTCTTTTAAAGCCTCGACTCGCTCACTGAGTCAGAATCATTTGACCTGATTCAACAAATAGAGTCGACTCTTTGATCATACAGACGGATCATTAAAATGCTTCTAGTACAAAGTGACTCGTGTCCAGTGAAATGAAGAGTCGATTCATTACATGATTCAAACGATACATTGCTGCTGAAACATTCTAACAAGAGTACTAAAGATATTATTACACCACGAGCGCTATAGCACTATAGGAGTGTCTACTTAATAATGGAAGTATAAAAGAATTCATAATACACAAAACAACCAATTTAATGTAACGTTAGCTGATAGCTAAACGCTAAAAAAAAAACAGTATACAAAACTTGTGTATTAACCCTCATCCCGTGTAATTAAATGTATTTACCAGATTCAAAACGGATAAATTATATCGATTATTTATACATCAATAAATATATAATTTATATTAAAATGATTCACTTATAAAGAGTAAACTATTGTCCTGTTCTTTAGCTCAGTTAGCCAGTTAGCCAAAATCTGCCGTCTCATACTAACAACCGGGGATTAAAACTACCGTCCGCGCCATCAATTTCCATTAATTTAAGGCAAATAAAACACTCTTTTTCTCTCACCCCTGTGCTGACTTCTTGGCTCTGCCAGTCTGGCACCAGATCATTTTGAGCAGAATAAAGAAGCGCCTCGCGCCGGCTCGTTGTCATACACGCCGCCATCTTAGTTCGATACCGGAACACTATCGGCTGTGTTCCAAATAGCGTCCTAGTCTTCTATGTAAACGCACAACGTCCGCTGAACAAATTTGGCTGATGTATACTTTGTAGTTAGCAGCCTTTATTTGTAATCTGAAGTTATTTGGATTACGACAACAGCCTCTGGCGTGTATGTAAGAGACTCCAGACTGCGGAACTGTTATCGCCATCTACTGTTTAGGGGAGGCATCATTTATATTTTTGTCTAATTTATATTTTATTGAATCAATCTGATTTTATATATTTGTTAATAAAAATATTGTGTCATAATTTTAATATAATAAAACTGCTGTCCCAACAGATACAACTAAGTGTGAAATTGTATGTTTATTAAGATTACTGACAAATAAAAATCACAAGTAAATTAAGGCGGTGGTTAGCACTGTCGCCTTGCACCACCAGGGTCCGGGTTCAATTCCCGTCTTTGTGTGCGGGGAGTTTGCATGTTCTTCCAGTGCTTGGTGGGTTTCCTCCTGGTACACTGGTTTCCTCCCACAGTCCAAAGACCTGCCGATTAGGCTAATTGGTGTTCCCAAATTGCCGTAGTGTGTGTACAGTATGTGTGTGTTCTGTGACGGATTGGCACCCTGTCCAGGGTGTACCCCGTCTCGTGCCCCAAGTCTCCTGTGATAGGCTCCAGGCCCCTTGCAACCCTGAATACGGGATAAAGCGGTATAGACGAAGTAAACAGTTAACCGTGGAGTGTAGTCTATCTATCTATAGGATATCTATCTATATGGGCGGCCCAGTAGCTTAGTGGTTAGCACTTGCACCTCCAGGGTCTGGGTTCGATTTTCCGCCTCTGTGTGTGTGGAGTTTGCATGTTCTTCCAGTGCTTGGTTGGTTTCCTCCCACAGTCCAAATACCTGCAGATTAGAATGACTAGCAACACTGTATGCAGGATTATGCCGAATATCCAGGGTGGTTTGCGAGCATTCTGCAAGACGAGCAAAGATTTTTAATAAATTTTGATTTGAAAAATAAGTCTTGGAGTACCGAGTATCATGTATCACGCATGCGTTTCTTGTTTTGACGCTGAGCGTCATGTGATCACAACTGAGCCAACGGTTTTTCTCTCTTGCGCTGCGGAATTGTGGGTAATCGTCTCCCCTGCTGGGTCTTAGTGCACGTCTCTCACTGATATAATCAACATCCGTGCACGCGTGTATTGTTTACTATAACACTGTGAACACGCATGTGTGCGTAAAACAGATTTTATTTTGTGTTTTTATGTGGGTGTGTGTACAGCATGCGTGTACTGTTTTTATTATAACACACGTGTGCGTGCGCGTAAAGCAAAAGAAGGTCTCATTAGAGAGGTTAAAGATCCATTTTCTCGTAATCCAAGGTTCACT
The DNA here is from genome assembly GCA_030347435.1 of Clarias fuscus. Lineage (NCBI taxonomy): Eukaryota > Metazoa > Chordata > Actinopteri > Siluriformes > Clariidae > Clarias > Clarias fuscus. The sequence goes on from CM059212.1 coordinate 24,875,371, forward strand.
GTATTCTGTAAAATTTGCCATGAAAATGTAATAATAAAGGTCTCTATGTATGATCATTTACAAACTATAAATAACTCTAATATCAGAATTCAATATCATAATGCGCTCCTTACGAGCTCACGCAAGTTTGCGTCATTTTTCGCGCGGTTTGCACTTTCGCAATGCCCAAGAGAACAGTTCAAGCACAACTTTTGACATATTTCAAAAAGAAGAGACATTGGAGTTTTGAAATGACTGACAGCTTTAATGATTATAAAAGATGAGTTCTTTACACAATTTTTGTTTCATTCTCAATTTAAAGAGGAGATTTTATTAGACTTTGTGGCTTAACTTACATGCTAGGGTACAAAAGGGTCAAAAATAGATTTTTAAATGCCATAATAGTAATTTGATAAGTGGGTGTGTGTGTGAAAGAGAGAGAGAGAGAGAGAGAGAGAGACTGGTAGTAAAGTAGTAGTGTAACTGCATAACAAAACTAGAGTACTGTTAAATGTAATTATTTCATCACTAATGTTTATGTAGATTTTTACTCTACTCCTATAATCCTCCTCAGATGAAAGTTCATTTACGCTCATAAGATAGCTTATATTTTGTTAATATTTTGCTGAAATCTGAAATGGTGAGATAATAGAGTAAATAAAACATAATTCCATGCAGGACGACTCAGAGCTCCTGATCGACTGAGGAAGCGCCCCTGTGATTGGATTTAAATGAGCACTTTGCTGGGAAAATGATTTTGTCAGAAATAAACCGGTCCTGCAGGAAGGAGCTGCATCGATCGCTATGAACCCACTGCTGCTGAAATACACATGAGACTCACAGAGAAAACAGGGAAGTGTGGAGTTCAGTGGCAGTGGAGTGGTATTGATCTGAGAGAGAGGGGGGGGGGGGGGGCTCAGAGAGGGGTGGAGAGTGAGAGTGGGGGGGGGGGGGTTGAGTTGTATACACCCTTTATTGTGAGACTATTTACAAATTTTTCATTTTTTCTGCATATTATACCCACACATATATACATATGCACACACATACATACCTACACACACACACACACACACACACACACATTAATGTATTAACATATGCACAAAAGTGTTTTATTTTTTTTAACACATACATACACATACATACACACATACTCTACAGTATTAACATGTTCTGTACACGATTCTTTTCAGTTTTTAGGTCCATTTGTTTACAGCCCTGTTTATAGTTTGTTCTGTTCTCGTCTCTCCTGAGTCCCAGTGGACTTTTGTTTTGCTTTTTTGGCATTTTGGCTCTTTGTAAAAGCGCTTTCACTATGCGTCTTGTTTTTATATCTGGTGTCTGTAGATGGTAGAAAGCGGTTTGCCTGTGTCTCTGTGTGTGTGTGCTATGCTGCACCCTGCTCCCTCACTGTCCTGTGCTACTGCACTCAGAGCAGTTTTCCTTTTTGTGGTGGGTTCTGTGGTGGGTCTTGCTTCTCTTTTTTTCCTGGGGTAGCTGTCGTCTTGTCTTTGAGTGTCGGTGTTTCTTTCTGTGTTTAATCCGGTGTCGGTGTGTCTTTGGGTGTCGGTGGTGGTGTACTGGTTTGTTGCTCCTGTACATCGCCGTTGCAGACATTGAGGGCAGAGTCGGTGTTAGGGACGGGGTCACTGTGTGCGGTGGGTACTGTACTCACACTGTATACAGTAGTGTCGGTGTTATCTGCTCCCGGTGCGGTGTGTGTCTCTGAGGTGGTGGTGTGTTCAGGTCTGACCTGTTCGAGTCGCAGCTGCTGTGTGTCGATGCGGCCCGCTGTGGGCTCCGCCTCCCCACTGTTCTCTGGCTGACTGTCCTCGCGCCTCTGTATCCCGGCCATATCGCCGCAAGAGCTCCCTGGCTGCACGGCTCCGTGCGGACAGCTCAGCCTCTTGTGTTCCACGTCCCCACACTCAAGACACCTCAGCGGCTCCGTTGGTGGCGAATACGGTGTAGCCGCTGTCCTCCATTTTACATTTAAAGTTCACATTCAGTGTCTGATCTTGATTATTTAAAATCATAAGCATTTGCCGGGGGAAAGACAGGATGTGCCGCATGTTGGAGTTCTTACACCCGAATAGCTCTCATGGGGCCGACCAACTTCCCGAAACGGGCAGCTCCTTCAATAACGCCTCGTCCTTTATGAACGGAGGCACGTTGGATGTGAGCACCCGCACCGAGGGGGCAGACAGACGGGTGACTTTAACCGCGGCTCCTCTTACACAGATTCGTCAGCGTCATTGCGCTCCTGAGGTCGACCCTGTTCACCAACACCACTACGGCCTTGTTCATCCGGGAGGCAGAGTAGATGGTCTCACACCAGGGGGGGTTTCCAGAAAGCTGGGTTAACTTAACATTTGGTAAATCATAATCTCCGGGTTGATTTACCCCAAACCCGTATACAATGAGTATGTCGGTTCCAAAACACCTGAGAAGAGTAAGTTTAATCAACCTCCTACTGGTTACCCAGAGTTAATGCGCATACACGGTGCATACATAAAGACGTTTTCAATGGACCGCCGATTGCATGAGTCAAAATGGAAAATCAAAGTGAAATAAAGAGAGCGGCATACTTCACAGAGCCGGAGGTTTTAATGCAGCATATGAAGCATTCAAGCCAATAATAATGAAAAAAGCAATACGGCAGCATCAATTAAAGAAAGAGAGTTGGCTTGGCAAAGAATAACGGACAGAGTAAATGCGAGTGTATTAAACTGCAAATTTGATATTTGATATTATAATGCAAAATAATTAAACACTCCTTCCGCATCCTTTTGACTGTTAAATGACTATGAAAGCTTTTACTTTTCCTGCCATTCATTTCTTTAGGTTAAAACACCAATGTATATTGACTAGGAATATATGGTTTCTTATTTAATAAGGTGTAATCCTTCTGCAGCCAGAAGAACTTTGAGTCAAGTCAAAATGAAACAAAAACATTCTGCAAAAAGGTAATATTTGATTACATGATCACTGAACTATTTATTAAACACGATTTAGTATATTCTTTCTGTCATGTAGCTAATAGAAAGAAGGCTGAAGCCGGTCTAACTGGCGGGGGTCCACCCACCCCCCCCAATCTGAGTGTAACAAAGACGGACTCCCCAAGATGGTAAGTAACAGGATGAGTGATTTTATTTTGGTTCTGAGACACACGAAGTAGAGCACTAGCGATAATTGGTACTGAATGATGGTGTATCAATGGAGGGTTTTCAGAATAACCGAAAAGGTTCACTTTTCTTCTTACTGCGAGAAGGAGGGGAGACGCGGCGCCCAAACTGAGGAGACATGGAGAGGAGGAATTTCACGCTCCGCGGCGATACCGCGACTGGAGCCCGGAGATGGTGACTGGAGTACTTTCTGGGAACAAGAGCAAAGGTAAATCAGACATTTAAAGAGAATCTTCTTACGTGAATTTGGCGGTTGAGTCCACTTTCGTATCTACGAGCCCGGACACTGACTGAGGCACGGTGTGTGGTCTTTATGGATTGCTGCTGATTGGAGACAGGTGAAGGTGATTAGAACTCCGGAGATAAATGGCGCGGTGTCTGACTGAGTTCAGATCCTGACCTTGACTGTGACATTACCCCCTCCTCCACGACCCGCTCCTGAGGGTCGACCTCTCGGACGCCGTGGTGGTCTACCCCGTCCTCTGAGTGCTGGGCGATCAGGATGTGAGTTGTGAAACTCATCCAGTAGTGTGGGGTCAAGGATGTCGTCCCGAGGCACCCAGGATCTTTCCTTAGGACTGTATCCTTCCCAGTCTACCAGATATTCTAGCCGACTACCTCGGCGTCGGGAATTCAGGATGTCCCTGACCTGGTAGATGGCGCCTTCGTCCATGACGATCGGAGGAGGGGTTGCTTCCTCTTCAGGGTCAGGCTCTGTGAGGAAAATGACAGGTTCATGATATGGTTTTAATAGTGATACATGAAAGGTTGGGTGAATACTAGTGAGAGGGAAGTAATCTGTACGTTACCCGATTGATTTGTTCCAAGATCTTGAAGGGACCGACATACCTGGGGTTAAGCTTTTTGCAGGACTGTCGTAGGCGCAGGTCTCTAGTTGAGAGCCATACCTTATCTCCTGGGTGGTAGGTAGGAGCGGTGGCTCTATAGCGATCAGCGTTAGTTTTGTGCCTACGCACAGCTCTCTGCAGATGGTGATGTGCCTCTTCCCAGATCCTCTCACTTTCCCTGAACCAGAACAGACGGTTCCCCGTTCCAGGGGAATGGTGGTTGGTAACCCAGGATACACTGAAAGGGAGTGAGGCCTACTCGGCCCAGCCCAGAAACTGGTTCCAGGAGTCCTGGTGATTGTGACATGATTTGTTTGCGGATGGTATCCTGAAGATAGACTTACTGTTACCCCGAGCAGACGAAATAACGCTCGCCAGACTCTGGATATAAACTGGGGGCCTTGATCCGAGACGATATCCTCTGGTATCCCGTAGTATCAGAAAACATCATTGAAGAGTAGTTCGGCTGTTTCCATAGCTGTTGGTAGACCCCAAAGAGGGATCAGACGACATTCCTTTCGAAAATCTGTCAACTATTACTAGAACACAGGTTCGTCCTCCTGACTCGGGTAGATCCGTGAGGAAGTCTACCCCCCAGATGTGACCAGGGGCGTTGAGGAATGGGCAGAAGGCATGATCTTTCTGGCTGGTAAGTGTCTGGGGTTTTTTGACATGGCACATTCGGGGCATCCCTTGACGTACCTCCTCACGTCTCTCTCCATATTGGGCCACCAGAAGCGAGCTTGTACTAGTGAAAGTGTTCTATCGATCCCAGGGTGCCCAGAGCCCAGAGAGCAGTGAATTGAATGAATGAGGGGAGTTTGATCATTCTCTAGAACAAATCGGCGGTGCGGTGGACAGTCTGGGGGCGTGGCTGGAGCAGGCTCGGAAATGGACGACGGGGATTGCCATTGGATGGGACTGACAAAGATCTCCTCAGGAAGGACTGACACGGGTTCCTCTGTGGAGTCACTGGGAACATGCAATCTTGAGAGGGCGTCGGCTTTGGTGTTTTTTGTACCCGGTAGATAGGATATTTTAACGGGTAAAGAACATGGCCCACCTTGCCTGTCGTGGATTGAGTCTTTTCGCTTCCCTCAGATATTTCAAATTTTTGTGATCTGTTAGTACTAGGAATGGGTGAGCGGCTCCCTCCAGCCAATGTCTCCATTCTTCCAATGCCATCTTTTATCTTTTCATCTCCAATATTATAATTTTTCTCAGTCGGGCTGAACCTTCTCGAGAAGAAGGCGCATGGGTGGAGAGTGGTTGGTTCCCCCTGTTGTTGAGATAAAATGGCCCCCACTCCAGTCGTTGAAGCGTCCACTTCCACTACAAAGGGACTTTCAGGATTGGGATGAACGAGAATAGGTGCCAACACAAAGGCTTGCTTTAACCGTTGAAACGCGGAGGTAGCCTCAGGGTTCCATTGCACAGATTTCGGCTTTCCACAGAGTAGAGAGGTTAAGGGGCTTGCTGTGGTGCTGTAATTTTCTATGAACCTCCTATAAAAGTTGGCGAAGCCCAAAAATCGTTGCAGTTCCTTTATGGTCGTGGGTTTGGGCCAGTAATATTGTTAATGTGAGATTGGAATGATAATGAGCTATCGAGGATGACACCCAAACTCTTAACTTGATGAGATGGAGAAATTGATGAACTGTCAATTGTGAAGGTAAAACTGTTGACTTTGGATAGTAAGGATTTGGTGCCGATGAGAAGGATTTTATCCATATTCAATTTAAGGAAATTGTGGCTATACCAAGACTTTATTTCATAAAGACAGTTAGTAAGGGAGGAGGGTGGAAGTGAGGAATTAGGATGGCAAGAGAGATAGAACTGGGTGTCATCAGCAAAACAGTGAAAGTGGGAGAAGATAAATGATGAAAAGAAGGGGCCCCAGAACAGAACCCTGGGGAACACCGGTAGTAACAGGGGAAGGCTGAGAACAGAATGATTTGAGATGTATAAACTGAGAGCGGCCAGAGAGATAAGAGTAAAACCAGTCAAGAGGTGTGTGAGAAATGCCAATAGACGACAGTCTGGTGAGAAGAATGGCATTTAACTGCATATGATGTATAGGCTACTGTGATCTTAGTTGTATTACTTTAGCATGCTTTTTTCCTGCATTATTGTTTTTTCTTTGATAATATTGAGAATTTTATGGGTTGTATTTCCTTATAGATACTGATGGAGGGATTGTATTATTGGACCCTACAGAAAGAACACAGTCTGTCACAGTTGTAAGTGTTTTGTTGTCAGGTACCTTTAGTTGCTTTTAGATCTTTTGTTGTTTTCTTTTTGCCAGATAATGTATACTTGAATATTTCCACTGAAGAATGAAGATGATGATGAAGTGGACAGTGCTGGAAGATCCACTGAGGTATGATGCATACCATTATAATGCACGCCCCCTTTTTACATTAGAGTAACAGACTGTCATTGTTCTTTCACAGTACATACTGTACCTGGGGACATGCACGATCTAAGTAGTGTATGAACTTGTGTCAGTTGTCCATATTTAAATTTTATTGTCTGACAGAATCTCATTTATTTAATTATTTTTGCCTTTCTAGGTGCCAGCAAAGGAGCTGTATAAGGTAAATGGAAGAGAAAAGACTATCCATTAAAAAAGCAACACTAGAAATTGAATTATTGGAGCAACGCCTTAAGGTGAGAACTTTAATGAATATGTGAATATTAATCTGTTGCATGTTAAAAGTGTTGTGTATATAAAGCAATGTAAAAAAACACATTTTATTTCATTTTACTTTTATTGTTTATCAGGAAATAAAGAAATGAACTGCACAGCAGACCAGTGCAAACAATTTAATAAAAGTCATTTTGACAAATCCTGTCTCTCAAACGTCTCCCATCTCTATTGTGTGCAGTAGGGGTTCTTCTGAGCTCATCTTCCTCAATACAAGGAGGGTGTCTCTCTCCTCTTATAGTGGCAATGTTGTGAAGCTCAACACAAGCCACTATGATGTCGCACACCCTTTCTGGACTGACCCGGAGCCCACGCAGACACTGAATCCTAGACTTGAGGAGATTCATCTCCACCTTGGCCCGTGTTCAGCTGTGAGCCAGATTAAAGCGTGTCTGTGGTCCAGGATCAGGTTCAGGGTAGGGTGTCATCAAATAGGGCAGACAAGGGTATCCTTTGTCCCCCAGCAAGTAACCATTGTACTGTCCTGTAATGATTCAAGTGTACAATACAATAAAAATATAGTAAAAAAAAAAAAACTGTAAAAATTGCATAAAGCAAAACATACCCTGCTGAAATGTCTGGCATGATGATGACTCGCGGAACATTTTGGCATCATGCACAGATCCTGGCCATTTGCCTCAACATCAGTAATGATGTGGGTTGCCTCACATGTTACCTAGAGTTAGTGGAAAAAAGTCATGAGTTTAATGATTTTAACAAGGAAAAAAATTAAGGACACAATCAAGTTGTTACCTGTACATTGATGCTATGAATCGATTCCCTATTAACATCGTCTCTCTCATTTATTAAAGCAGCTTTAAGAGGAATGTGGATGTCATCAGTGCACCCAATTACATTAGGAAACCCTGAAATAGAAATTCATATATGAAAGTATCAAGTGTGTGTGTGCAGGATGAATACATGTATAGATATAAATAGTATGACTACATATTAAATATGCGTCATAGATTTTTTTTACTACAAAGGACAAACTGCCACTTTATGGAATTCCTCTTTAATAACACACAGAGGTTTATGGCCAGAGAATTGTACAAACATGTGTAAGAAGTGTTTCAGTACCAGACATACTGTGCGAACGGCTCTACACACACCTTTCCCACATGCTCTGCATCACCCACATTGTACATTAAATGTCTTGACGCTAATAACCGAAGTGCTACTGTATGTACACAATGTGCTAAGCGCAGACCCGCGGGGTGTGACAAAATTCAAATGCAATTGCAAACTTTGCATTACCGTTTGCTTTTTCGCCTTCGCGAATGCACACTGTCAAATTTCAAATGAAAAAGCAAAGTCCATTTGCATTTGCATTTCCCATGTCTTACAAGTCATGAGCCTGTCATATTTAAATAGCAAAATCAATTAGCACGTCTGCTTTTTCAATTTCTCTGTGTCGCGCATGTAGCCTGCCAAAACTCAAACGCAATCGCTAATCCATTTGCAATTGCATTTCCAACGCGATAGACGGAAACCTGTCAATCAGCATCAGGGGCGGGTCTATACTGTGGGGCGTGATTGTATGGGAAGTGACGTCACTCGCAGTCGCCGACCAGGAGGGGGAAATTTGAGCAATGATGATGAACCGCTGTAAAGTTGGTGTTAAGCGCTAAATTGCACCCCCCTGCCAGGAATTGCACCCCCCACAAATCTCTATCAAATATAATAGGACATCACAATCAATAATTAATATTATTATTATCAAATGTAGTATATTTTTTATTATCAAATATATTATTATTATTATAATTAACCCTAGGCAGGTGACAAATTAATACATGAAAATTAAGACACAAATTCTCATATAATGTTTATTTTGTGACACATTTATTTTGCAGGGGTTTGTCATGTAATACAAAAATGTTTACACTACATAAATATTGTTTATGATGAAAAATTACATGAAACGATTTTTATTATAAATAAGCAATAAAAATATACATGTTGTATATGAAAAAAATATATAATATAATATATTTTTTCTCTATACAACATGTCTTTTTTATATTGCTTATTTTATAATCAAATTCGTTTGGTGCAATTTGTAAATCATAAACCTATGAATTTATGTTATAATATAATATTTCAGAGAGATTATGTAGGTGGGGCAATCCATGGGAGGGAGGCATTTTACGATGGAGTCACTAAGGTACCGTCTAAAAAGTGCATGACCAAGACCCAACCATTTGTTGGGTACAGATAATTTGTTAAATGAGAGTCGGGGTGTTTTAACCCTAACCTTAACCCTAGAGTCAGAGAGAGAGAGAGAGAGATTTTATATTTTAATGATTTAACTTTATCATGGAAATGTTACAACCATTAACAACAGCAGTTTTAGTTTTTTGTCCACTCATCTGCAGTCCTCTGGTTTATGATTTGATTTAGCTGTTGTCCATTTTTTCTTCCTTTTGCGTGACAGTTGTGTTAGTCTTTTTCACTTCCTTTAACGTTTTCATCACACAACTTTTCTCAGTTACCATCTGTGCGGACAGCTCAGCCTTTTCTGCCCGACGTCCCCTCATTCGAAACACCTCAGCGGCTCCGTGGTAGCGAACACAGTGTAGCAGTTGTCTCCCTCTTTGCGCTTAAAGTTCACGTTGAGTGTTCCTTCTTTGCTGTTTAAAATCATTAAAATCTGCCGTCGGAAAGACAGAACGTGTCTCATGTTTGAGTTCTTGCACCCGAGCGGGATGGCTCTCATTGGGCTGACGAATTTCCCCGAAGCGGGCGAGCTCCCTCATGACCTCCTCGTCCTTGATAAATGGGGGCACGTTGGATATCACCACCCATGTTGCGGGGGAAGACAGAGGGGCGAAGTGAACCACTGATCCTCTCACATTAATCCCACATCTGATCAGTGTGTCCGCGAGCTTTGTTTTAGTTAAAAACAAGACCACTGCTTTATTCATCCGGGAGGCAGAGTAGATGTTCTCGCACCCGATCTGTTCTCCCATGGCCAACAGCACCTCTTCCACCAGTACATTGTCTCCCAGCACACATCTAGCACCATGCCGGAGGGACAGAGTCTCCCCACCGGCCTCAGAGGCCATGGTGCCTCGCTCACTCTCTCTCACTATAAACCTTTAACTTTATTTTATTAAACTACTAACATTAACCCAAAAATAAATGAATAAATAAAGTGGGGAGAAATCAGAAAAACTTGGCAAGACGCCAAACAGCCTCACGCTCCACTCACACCCAGTGCATGCGCAGAGAGAGAGAGAGAGAGACAGAGAGAGACACGGCGAGAGAGAGACACACACAGAGAGACACACACAGAGACATAGCGAGAGAGAGAGAAAGGTTTTAAAGTCACTTTATTGTAACAAAATTAATGAAGGGACTGTTTTACAATTTATTTACAAATATACATAGTGTATATATATATAGATATATATAGAGAGAGAGAGAGAAAGAGAGAGAGAGAGAGAGAGAGAGGGAGAAAGATAGGGGGAGGGAGAGAGGGAGAGGGAGAGAGAGGGAAAAGGGAGAGAGAGAAAGCGGGAGAGAGGTTTTTTTTTGTTTAAAAAAATCACTACATATACACATCCATACCATATATACACACAGACACACACAAACACACACTCATACATACACACACACAGACACACTCATACATTCACCCATACACAATATCTAGATTTTTTTTTAAGTCTTAGTTTCCCTTTTCATTTTTGTTTCAGTCATTCAGTCTTTATAGTTTTTGCTTTGTTCAGCTTCTGTCCATTTTTTCTTCCTCCTGAGTGTCGGTGGGTTTTTGAGCTTTTTTTCCTTCTGCTTTTGCCTTTTTTAATAACATTTTCACTAGATGTTTCTTTTTTATGTCCGGTATCTGTAGCTGGTCGAGTTCTTGAAGGTATCTGTTTGCTTGTTCCTGGATGTCTATGGTTGTGTCTGGGTCTGAATTTGCTGTACTGGACGTTGCTGCTTCATTGAGGGTCTGACTGCGGGTTGTGCGTTTATTGCTGTGTTCTGTAGTGGATGACTCCTCTCTCTTCCTCCTGGGTTTTTCTGTACTGCTCTTTTTTGGTGTCGGTGGTGGTGTACTGGTTTGTGGCTGCTTTACCTTTTCTGGGCATATTTTAGGGGCGGAGTCGGCGTTGGGGGCGGTGTCACTGTCTGCGGTGGGTACTGTACTGGTATTATTTACAGTATTGTCTGTGTTGTTATCTGCTCCCGGCGCGATGTGTGTCTCTGTGATGGTGCTGTGTTCAGGGCTGACCTGTTCGAGTCGCGGCTGCGGTGTGTCGCTGCGGTCCGCTGTGGGCTCTGCCTCCCCACTGTTCTCCGGCTGGCTGTCCTCGCGCCGCCGCCGCTGTCTCCCAGCCGTGTCGCCGCGCAAGCTCCCCGGCTCCGTGCGGACAGCTCAGCCTCTTGTGTCCCACGTCCCCGCACTCAAAACACCTCAGCGGTTCCGTGGTGGCGAAGACGGTGTAGCCGCTGTCCCTCTCTTTACATTTAAAATTAACGTTTAAAGTTTGATCTTCGTTGTTTAAGATCATTAGCACTTGCCTGCGGAAGGACAGGATGTGCCGCATGTTGGAGCTCTTACACCCGAGCGGGATCGCTCTCATGGGGCCGACGAACTTCCCGAAACGGGCCAGCTCTTCATTATATCCTCGTCCTTTATGAACGGAGGCACGTTGGAAATGTCCACCCGCGTCGCGGGGGCAGACAGAGGGGTGACTTTAACCGCGGCTCCTCTCACACAGATTCCGCTCCGCGTCAGTGTGCTCACGAGGTCGACCCTGTTCACAAACACCACCACGGCCTTGTTCATCCGGGAGGCAGAGTAGATGTCCTCACACCCGATCCTCTCCCCCACAGCAAACAGTACGTCCTCGATCGGTACACCGTCCTCGGGGACACACCTGACGCCATGCCGGAGAGACAAAGTCTCTATACCGGCTTCAGAAGCCATGGTGCCCCGCTCGCGCTCTCTCTCACTGTAAACTTTGTATTTTTAAGTGAAAAACATTCACTAATTAAAGAAATATGAATAAATAAATAAACAGTCGTCCGAAAACTTGGCAGAACGCCAAACAGCCTTTCGTACGCTCGGTCACACCCAGCGCATGCACAGAGAGAGAGAGAGACATACACAGAGAGACACAGAGAGAGAGACACACACAGAGAGACACAGAGAGAGAGACTTTTTGACTTTTTACAATCCTTTATTTTACAAGTTTTGTTTTATAAGCTAGAAAAAGGATTGAGTTTATAAATAATTGATTTAAAATAGATAAATAAATAAATAAGACATTTTTGACATTATAGTCCTTCTTTAAAAACATATATAGTTATTGTGCTTTTTTCAGTTAAAATATGCGGCAAAGATGATTTCATCATCTTCTACTGTGCAGAAAGTCTCCTCGCAACCCCATATAGTTTTTTTTTTTTTTTTTGATTTTACCCCAATTTTCTCCCTAATTTAGTCATGTCCAATTCCTCCCCGTCACTAGGGGGCTCCCACATTAAGGCTACTACTACCACTCAGCCGGGAGGGCCGAAGACTATCACGTGTTTCCTCCGAACCACATGACGCCAGCCGACCGCATCTTTTCGAACTGCTCGCTCGCGCACCGTTGGGGGCGGCGTAACACACTCGGAGGACAGCGCTATCCACTCCCTCCGTTGCGCGAGCTCACAGACGCCCCTGATTGGCTGTAGAGCCGTGATTAATGTGGGAGCACTAAGTACCTCTCATCCCTCCCCTCTGAGAGAGCTCGGCCAATCAGCTCTCTCTAGACCTCCGGCTGCGAGAGGTTACAGCACCACCCGGGATTCGAACTAGCGATCTCCGGATGATAGGGCGAGCGCTTTAACCACTGCGCCACTCGGAGGCAACCCCATATAGTTTTAAACATATTTATGTCTTTCATACTTTTGTAAAAATTAAAATCAATTAAAATTCTTGATTTGACAAGTCTGGAGAAGATCTTTTTAGGGTCGCAATCTGTGCTTTGTGCCAGCTTATTTTTTCTGCTTATATAAATTGCCATCTTGGCTTGACCAATGGTAAAATTAATAAGCTGGTATTTGAATCGGTTTCTCCGGACGTATTTAAAACCAAGAATAAAAAGCTGATGAGTAAGATCTACATTCAGTGATAAAAAGATGAGTTTTAAAAGGTTAAACAAAGGTGATAACCTGGAGCAATGTATAAAAGCATGGAAAACAGTTTCTCTCTGTGAACAAAAGGGGCATTCCTGTGTGACTTCAGGATTTAAAATGGAGATAAAAGAGTTCACAGAGACAATTCCATGTAAAATCCTCCACTGGAGGTCAGCAGACTTTTTGGTTAATGATGGTTTGTACAGTGCCCTCCACTCTGGTTTAAAATCATTATTAAAACCCAGTTCAGTGCGCCATGGGGTGTCTACCCTCCCATTCAGTTTTTTCTTGTTTAGAACCTTCACACAAGCTTTGTATAAAACCTTACCAGACACTGTCTCAAAGTTCATGTCTTCCTCACCCTTGAGCTCCAGGAGGGGGCCGCCATAACCCTCTAGGTCTGGAGTTATCGTCAGCTGTGGAAAACATTCCTCTTCGGTAGGACTGGTCTCGTTACTTGCGTGTTCCATCAGCTGAACGTGTTCTTCCGACGTTAGGGCGGTTCTCCAGCGATGTAGGAGCTGGTTGGCGACCCGTTGAGACCGAAGTTTCATCTGTGCTGCCAAGTCCTCTGCTCGAGACAGATCTGGTCCGGTGATGTTCACCAGCTGCCGGAGTATAACAATCCCTGCGGAGATCAGGGTCTTGGATAGTGCTGGGGTGGTTTGACTAGAAATGTCCAGCTGCCCTCCACAGACTAGGATGGAGGATGCAGCCAGTGTAACGATCTGTTTCCTTTGTTTTGTTTTTTAAAAAAGGTCCAGATTTTAAAAAGTCTTTGATAAAATACTGGTAATCCAGTGGTGTCCAGTGCTGTGGGGTCCATTAAATACAGAGTTCTGTCCAGTCCGAGTCCTCCCACCGTGCGTAGGAGTGTGTAGGCTGCCGCTCTCCATCCTTCATCACTAGCTCCGGTGAGAAGTCTCTGGATGAATTGCAGACGGAAGGCTGCTGTTCTGCTGGCTAGCTGCACCAGGCCCTGTCCTCCTTCCTCTTTGGGCAGGTGAAGAAGACTTTGTGGTAGCCAGTGCAGTTTGTCCCAGAAGAAGTCTACCAGTAGGGCCTGTATGCTTGCTAGCAGGTTTGGTGGTGGGTCCATACATGCCAGTTTGTGCCACAGGGACGATGCTGCTAGGTTGTTGATGACCAGCACTCATCCCTGTAGGACATTTTTGGGACCAACCACTTCCATCTGCTTAGTCTGCCTTTTATGCTTTCAATGATACCCTCCCAGTTTTTGTTTAAAAACTCAGCACTGCCCAGGTAGACACCCAAGTATTTAAAACCAGTCTTTTTCCACATTAAACCCCCTGGTAGTGTAGGGTGGTCGTCTCCCCATTCTCCTGCTAAAATGGCTTCGCTTTTAGTCCAGTTAATTTTAGCAGATGATAAAACCTTAAAATCGTCTAAAACATCAGTTTCACATCTGTCTGTGTATTCACCATTACCGCTAGATCATCGGCATAAGCTGAAAGACAGGTTGAATTATTAAAATTAGGTATATTAAAACCAGAAAGCTGCTCTCTTAGTTTGCATAAAAGAGGTTCGATTGTTAAAGAATATAGCATGCCTGACAGAGAGCAGCCTTGTCTAATACCTCTGTGTACTTTAAAAGGGACACATAAACCACCATTAACCTTCAGTACACTCTCAATGTCACTGTACAATGTCTTGATCATTGTTATGAAGCCTGGGTTGAACCCGAAGCTTTCCAGCACCTTCCACAAGTATTTGTGTTCAACCTGGTCGAAAGCTTTTTCCTGGTCCAACAAAATGAGACCGGTCTTTAGATCCAGGAGTCTAGAGACATCCAAAATATCACGTATTAAGTGTATATTATCAAAGATAGACCTACCAGGCACGCAGTACGTCTGGTCGTGATGAATGATCTGCTCCAGTACCTTTGTCAGTCTTGAGGCTAATGCTTTTGAGAGTAGTTTGTAGTCAGTGCACAGCAGTGATCCCCAGGTGCGTCAGGTCTCCCTTTTTTGGCAGGAAGGTCAGGACAGCACTCCTGCAGCTCACCGGGAGCTTTCCTCCTTTCACGCTGTCCTGCAACACCTCTAGGTCATCCTGTCCTATTACTGACCAAAACGCCTTGTAGAACTCTACAGGGAGACCGTCTATACCTGGCGCCCGCCCGTTCTTCAGGCCTTGGAGAGCCTTCTGAATCTCTGCCAGTGTCAGTTCTGAAGCCATGTCAGTGGCAGCTTGTTCTGACAGCTTGGGCAGATTTTTCAAGAAGGCTTCCTCCATTGCATGTGCTTCTGACCACTCACTACTATACAGCTTTGAGTAGAAGCCGTGTGTCTGCTTGCGAATCTCAGTGGGCTCTGATACGAGATCCCCTGACTCTGATCGCACAGCATGTATGATTCTTTTCTGTCCATTTTTTTGTTCCAGACCAAAAAAGAACTTAGAAGGAGCATCCATTTCTGTTGCATGTTTAAACCGTGAGCGGACCAGCGCCCCCTGTGCTGCAGTGCCCAGTAGGTCGTTCATTAAGGCTTTTTTGTTTTTCAGGTTTTCAGTGTTTCTTCTATTTTCTTTGGTCTCTAGACACTGGAGTTCCACTATTTCAGTCTCTAGCGCTCTCATTGATCTAACAATGTTTTTTGTGACAAAAAACTTTTATTTGTGCTTTAGCTAGATCC
Source organism: Clarias fuscus (assembly GCA_030347435.1). Classification (NCBI taxonomy): domain Eukaryota; kingdom Metazoa; phylum Chordata; class Actinopteri; order Siluriformes; family Clariidae; genus Clarias; species Clarias fuscus. The sequence goes on from CM059212.1 coordinate 24,890,882, forward strand.
CACCATTGCTGTAGAGAGCTAAAATCTGCTTTTTGTGATTTAAGACTTGTCCATAAAAAGGTAAAAGACTCAATAAAATTGGCATCTTCTAAAAGCAGAGTGTTAAAATGCCAGTAGGCGCTCTTAGGCTTTAGGTTTTTCCTACTGACAGTGCACTGCACCATGCTATGGTCGGAGATGCCTACTGGGACAATAAAACATTTTGTAAAATAAGACGGTTGATGTTTAAAACAATAAAATCGATCGAGTCTTGCCAGTGAGTGTGTGTTCTCTATGGAATGGGCCCAGGTGTACTGTCTTTGTTTCTTGTTTAGGTTTCTCCATATGTCACTTAAGTCATGGGCCTCCATCATCTCCCACATGCGTTTATGGGAGGCCATGTGAGGTTCTCTATGGTTTCTGTCCAGGTTGACGGTTGTGCAGTTAAAATCCCCACCCAGAATTAAAATATCAGCAGAGTTACAGCCATTAATTACGCTGCTTAGTTTGTCTAAAAAAAATCATCCTCTCTACTGCCTTGGTGGGAGTGTACACACAAATAAAAACAAAAACTTCATTTTCATAAAATGTTCTCACTTTTAAAAGCCTCCCATTTAAAAATTCTTCTACTGTATAATAGTTCGGTATAAAATTGCGAGCAAAGAGCAGGGCGACTCCACCACTCAGTGGTGTATTGTGGCTCAGGATCGCGAGCCCTTCCCACTCCTTTGACCAGTCCGCTGCGTTCTTGGAGTCGCTGTGCATCTCTTGAAGTAGAGCCACATCAACATGTTTCTGTTTTAGTAGTTCATAGAGTTTGGCTCTTTTTTCACATGTTTTTGCCCCATTTATATTTAAACTCGCAATATTTACTTCACTCATTAAAAAGTATATAGATAAAAAGACAGTCTTATATAAAAGAAGACATACCAGTGTCCAGCACGGACTAAAAATCATTCTAAAAATTCCTCTTCAGCGAGTTCCTTGTTTATTTTAGTAATTCATTTCTTTAGTCTAAGGATTTCAAGTTCAGCGAAAGCTTTTTGTCTTCTGTAGTATTTAACGTCATGGATGAACTGCCTCTTGCTTGAGAAGTGGTCTTCTATTTTAATTTTTGAGCCCCTTTGTACTGTCCTCAACAAAGCTTTGGTGTTTGTATCAACAGTCAGATAAACTCCCCTCCCTCACACAAAACTGAAGACAAGAAGTTTGATTGTCCACAGGTTTAATGGTCTTGGGTATGGAGTGAAACTACAAATAAATAAATAAACAGATTCAATAATAATGTCCAGAAACTAACAAAATTACGATCATAACATTCTATGATACTAGGAAACAACATCCTTTCTATATGCAAATATACAGCTCAGCTACATGACGCCAACACACAACGTGGCCAACTTAAGGAAAATTGCCTATTAATTAACTTTAACCACAATAGTTCACATTTATGCACAAATATAACAAACATTATTGTAAATGAAGAAAAACTTACAAGCGATGCTGTACTGTTAAAGATTACAGAGATTAAGAAAGCCATAGTTATCGCTGCCCGCATGTAGCACTTTCCCTTTTTTTCTGAATCACGTGAACACCTGAAATTGCGGTTTAAAATAACGCTAAACTTGCCACTAGATGGGGCTGTAAACCATTAATAAAGTTAATAGGAAAATTACTGCCATTAATAAATTGTACTTAATAACAATTAAAACCCTTATCAAATTAAACACTAAACATGAAATCTGTTCAAATTAAACTTGTTCCATCACACTCCCCATCTGGCGTGAATAACATGCCATTACCCACAGGTACTTTGAACTGACCTAGTCAAGTTTCTCTGGAATGAGGAGAAGGATTGTCTTAGTGATAGGCCGTATGAAAAACTTAGGACCATCCTTTTTGAAGACCTTGACTTCTACCATTCGGACCTTGTCGTCCTTGCTTGGGAAGACTCGAGTGACAATTCCCATTGGCCATTCATTCCTTTTTTGTTGTTCATCCTTCAAAAGCACAACACTTCCTGGTTCAAGGTTAGGCTTACTTGAGGGCCACTTTCTTTTTGGTTGCAGAAGGGAAAGATACTGCTTTTTCCATTTATCCCAGAAGATTTGTGCCAAGTGTTGTACCCGGCGCCACTGTCGGTTATGAAGACTATTAGACAGGTGAACATTACTGCCCACTTTTGTTTTGTGCATGACCACCTCTGGTTCTTGGTGCCATTACTGTCCATGGGCCGAAGACATCTAGTCCTACATTCGTAAAGGGAGGGTCAGTAGATACGCGATCAGCTGGAAGATCAGCCATTTTTTAAATCTGGGGTGTTCTTCTGAGTTTTCGGCATGTAACACATCCATGAATGACACTGCAATCTCGCCTCTTGCCGCCCACTATCCAATACCCAGCAGCACGCACAGCACCCTCTGTGTAATGTCGTCCCTGGTGTTGCACTTTCTCATGGTAATGTTTAACTAAAAGTGTCGCAATGTGATTTTTACCAGGGATTACAAGGGGTTTTGCATGTCAAACTCAATCGGTGCTTCTGTTAATCGCCTTCCTACTCTTAGCAGACCATCCGTGTCAATGAAAGGGTCTAAGCCTTTGAGAGGGCTTTTCCTGGAAAGCTCATTCCCTGTTTCCAAGCTCTTATACTCTTGGGAATATTCCTCTTGTTGTATTGTTTTGATGATGACTTTTTAAGCACATAAGAGTTCTTCCACTGTTGGAGCGTTAGAGCACTAATGCCAACCCTTACAAACTGATGTTTGTGTAGTAGAATCTTTACAGAACTGTCGAGATATGTGAACCAGATGCGCAATGGCACGCGTGCTGGACTTCCAAGTGGAGAACTTAGTGAAGTGTTGTGTTCCAAGACTTTTACTTATCAGTGTAGTATTCAATGTGGAGTCCTCAGGACGTACCTCTGCATCTGAAGAAGGACTCATGTGTTATCTTTGTGTTGTTCAATGTTGGGGTTGTTCAACAGAAACTTTGGTCCACAAAGCCAACTGGTGTCTTGGAGATGAGCAGCCATGACGGACCTTGTTGCAATATCTGCTGGGTTCTCAGCTGTGTGCACATACTTCCACTGATTTGGATGAGAAGATTTGCGAATCCGGAGGACTCGATTGCTGACATATACGTAGAAGCGTTGTGTCTCATTATGTATATAGCCTAGCACTACCTTGCTATCAGTAAAGTAAGTAGTGCCATCCAAGCACATGTCCAATTCTGAAGTAATGAACTCCGCTAATTCTACTGCCAAAACTGCAGCACACAACTCTAGACGGGGGACTGTTTGCTCTGGGCTGAGTTTTGCCTTACCCATGATGAAACCAACATGACTGATTCCACATGAATCTGTCAATCTAAGGTAGGCAACTGCCGCTATTGCTTTTGTCGACGCATCAGAAAAGAGAATCAGCTCCCTTTTTGTAGCTGTTAAAGGTGATATATTTGTGTAGCATCTCGGAATGTGGAGATTACTTAAAGCCTTAAGTGAATGTCGCCACATGTCCCATTTTTCTCCATTATTTTGGGAAGAGGGGCATCCCAATCGTCATTCTGGTTATTAAGCTCTCTTACGATCAATTTGCCCTGGATCGTAACTGGGGCAACAAAGCCAAGGGGATCAAAGATGCTGTTGACGGTGGATAAAACACCACGACGAGTAGAGGGTTTTGGTTCAGTATTTATTTCGAAAGAAAAGGTGTCCAATTTCAGACTCCAATTCAGTCCAAGACTACGCTGCATAGGAAGCATGTCAGAGCCAAGATTCAAATCTTTAAGATCACTGGCATGATCTTGAGATGGGAATGCCTTTAGCACTTCTTTGCTGTTTGAAGTTATTTTGTGAAGCGGTAAGTTGGAACTAGCGAGTGTCCTCTGCGTGTTTTTAAGCAGATCTACTGCTTCCTTTGCTGTAGAAAGAGACTTCAATCCATCGTCGACATAAAAGTCGCGGTTCACAAAATTCTTGACATCAGGGTCCCCATTTTTGACAGACTGTCTCAGACAATAAATGGCAACAGCAGGGGAGGGACTGTTGCCAAATACATGAACTCGCATGCGATACTCAATAATGTCTTCAGATGGATCATTATTGCGGAACCACAGAAACCTTAGGAAATTGCGGTCCTCCTCTTTTACTAAGAAACAATAGAACATTTGTTCAATGTCAGCTATTATGGCCACTGCTTCTTTGCGAAATCGCATAAGCACCCCTAGAAGGGTGTTGTTCATGTCTGGGCCCGATAAAAGAACATCATTCAGTGAGACATCTTCATGGCGAGCGCTGGAATCAAAAACTACTCTTATCTTCCTGGGTTTTTTTGGGTGATACACCCCAAAGAGGGGCAAATACCAGCACTCTTCTCCTTCCCTCAGCAGGGGAGCTTCTTCAGCATGATTGTTACGAAAGACTTGGCCCATAAACGTGAAAAAGTGCTGTTTCATCTCTGGGTTTCGCTCTAGACTACGTTTCAAGATCACCAGCCTTTTCATGGCTTGACATCGGTTGTTAGGAAGTCTACTCCTTGGAGTTTTGAAAGGCAACGGAGCTACCCAACTGTTGCTTTCATCCTTCTCCAGCTCTTGTTCCATGATCTGAAGGAACGACAAGTCATTAATAGATGGAGCCACTTTGTTATCATGACATGTAACCCTAAACACTTCTTGGCCAAACTGACTCTCTTTGTGATTATGGGCAAGTTGTCCCATAGAACACATTCCATTGTACTTTTTCTGACCATTACTGCTTTTCTCGTTTACATGAAAAACATTTGGACAGGAATCAAAGATGGAGGGGCGTTGTTCTTTTGTATTAGTAAAGAATGTGCTCACCAATGTAGACTTGTGGAGACCATTCAGACAAACCTTGCCAACTATTACCCATCCCAGGTCAAGCTTTTGTGCATAAGGAGCGTCATGAGGACCATTTACCTGGCTGCGTACCTTATGTACTCTAATAATGTCACGACCCAGAAGAATCATGATGGGAATGTCTGGCTCTAACTCCGGTATGAATGAAGCTATAGGTTTCAGATGTGAGTGATAGAGAGCAGCCTTAGGTGTGGGAATTTCCGCCCTATTGTCAGGAATGTTGTTGCACTCTAACAAACTTGGTAGGGAGAGGACTTCCTTTCCATCTACGGACTCAATTTGGTACCCAGACGCTTTGCGACCCATGGTTTCCGTCTCTCCAGAGCACGTTCTCAGGGTATATGGAGAAGCTGGGGCATTTTCTTTAAAGGCATCAAAGAACTCAGAGCGAGCCAAAGACCTATTGCTCTGCTCATCAAGGATCACATAGACTTTCATTGCTTTCTCAGGTTGACTTTTAGGATAGACTTTTGCCAAACTGATTTTTGAACATGACTTATTACTAAGGTCACCTCTGCAAACCTCAGTGCAGTGAGCTTCCACTTCTGTTGCTGGTGTGGAAACCTCCTCCCCACCATGCTGTGGTAAGGAAGCAGCTTCTTGAGATTTTGAAAGTGGACCTGGATGTAGCGCAGATATATGTTTCTCACTCCCACACTCAGAACACTTAGTCACAAATTTACAGTTCTTAGCTATGTGTGTCGTGGCTAAGCAACACTTGAAACAGATTCTCTTTTCTTTCAAAAATGCTAAACGTTCATCCAAAGGCTTTTCACGAAAGGAACGACATTTCCTGAGTAAGTGAGGTCTTTTGTGAATGGGACAAAGCGTCTCAGCATCCTCAGTTTTCCTCTCATCTTTATCTGTGTTTAAATGTAAAGGGGAAGAGACATTTATCTTATTAACTGATACTTTTCTTGACTTGCTTGGCTTCCAACTGGCTCTGTCTGTTCTGTAAAGTGAATCTGTTTGAGTGGAAAAGTTGAACCCTGGATCATTCCGTATTCTAGCTTGCTGACTAACGAAGTCAACCAAGACTTCAAAAGGAGGAAATGAAACACCATACCTCTCTTTGTACCCAGCTCCATGTGACAGCAGATTCTTGCAGATTAAATGGCAGCTTCTGAACTATGGGATTGATGCCCCTTGCTGTGTCCAGATACGATAGGCCTGGAAGATATCCCTCAGCTTTGGCTGAAGCTACTTCCATGAGAAGATCGCTCAATTCATGAAGCTTTGAGTAATCTTTGCTTGAAATCCTTGGAAAGCTTTCCACACATTTAAAAAGTGCTCTTTCAATAACCTCTGGCGCACCGTAACACTCTCCAATCTAGTCCATATCATGTTAAGACCCCTTGATGGCTGATTAATGTGTACTGACCTTATGCGTTTAGCATGTTTAGCAGATTCTTTCCCCAACCATTTAACTAACAGGTCCATTTCTTCACTGGGTGTCAAATTTAAACCACTTACAGCATTCTTAAATGACCGTTGCCAGGCTCTGAAGCTTTCTGGTTGGTCACTGAACTGTGTCAAACCTGTGCTAACGAGTTCACAGCGAGCAAAATATCTGACAAAGTCTGAAATGTCTGTTTTATTTTGTTGAGAAGTTTGTGGTGTTTGACCAATCATCGGGAATGGCAGTGAGCTGCTATGGTCAAAATGTATCTGCCGTCTACGCTGGCTCTCACCTGGCGTATTACCAGAAGGATGATATCTGCTTGACTTAAATCGTGATGGTTGAAAAGAATCTCTATTTAGTTGCAAGTGATAGAATTCAGAATCGTCTGAGCAACTCTCTGACTTGAAACGTGTAGCTGGTACAGAATTTGTGACTGGTAACTCTGTTTTAGGCTGTACAGTCTCTTCCAAAGGGAGTGGCTTTGCTTTTGATGCTGATTCTGTGACTGCATGTAGATTCATCTGTTCCACATATTCACTTGTCCGCTGCATAACGTCCGCAGGAGCCATTTCCAGTTGAGGCTCGTGTTGGCTAACGACGCTGGTATCAACAGCTGCTTCTAGCGCCTCTGCTTCGGCCACGGCTGCAGCAGTTTCTCTCTCTAACACCACTTTATCCATTTTTGCCTCCAATTTGGCTTTCTCCACCTTTATTTTTTCTTCCTCATCTGCAAACTTCAAACGTGCCTTAGCTGCCTCAGCTTTTGCTCTGGCCATAGCAGCTGCAGCACTTGTAGTGGAGCTGCCGGATTTTGAACAGGACACACAGGATCTAGTCTTGATTGAGTGTGTTGACTCCATTGCACAAAATAGCCCTTTTCAGTTTACTTAAATCTTCGTGACTGCTACTGTAAATTTACTTGCAGCCGCTTTTTCACTGTACTGTCCTCAACAAAGCTCCCCTCCCTCACACAAAACTGAAGACAAGAAGTTTGATTGTCCACAGGTTTAATGGTCTTGGGTATGGAGTGAAACTACAAATAAATAAATAAACAGATTCAATAATAATGTCCAGAAACTAACAAAATTACGATCATATAATTCTATGATACTAGGAAACAACATCCTTTCTATATGCAAATATACAGCTCAGCTACATGACGCCAACACACAACGTGGCCAACTTAAGGAAAATTGCCTCTTAATTAACATTAACCACAATAGTTCACATTTATGCACAAATATAACAAACATTATTGTAAATGAAGAAAAACTTACAAGCGATGCTGTAATATTAAAGATTACAGAGATTAAGAGAGCCATAGTTATCGCTGCCCGCATGTAGCACTTTCTCTTTTTTTCTGAATCACGTGAACACCTGAAATTGCGGTTTAAAATAACGCTAAACTTGCCACTAGATGGGGCTGTAAACCATTAATAAAGTTAATAGGAAAATGACTACCATTAATAAATTGTACTTAATAACAATTAAAACCCTTATCAAATTAAACACTAAACATGAAATCTGTTCAAATTAAACTTGTTCCATCACACCCTTTTTGTCTTCTCTAGAAAAACATGTATAGATTCCTCGCTGTGTACGACTGGCACTCTTTCTTCCTCTGCGGTGAGAAGCAACACAGAGTCTGAAATGTACCCGTCACTGTCTGACTCCGGTCCGGGGTCTTTTTTGGGGAGTTTTTTTCCTCGTCCTTTACGATCTTTTTTCCTTTTCGTTGCTTTGAAGGAAGGCTCCTCTTCCATCTCTATGTCCGCCTCGTCCCCTTGTGACAGTGCGGCTGATGCTTCCAGTTGGCGGCTCTTCGCCCTTGTACCCATCGCCGAGAGCACAGGTAGCTCCAGCGCTGCACCCGAACCCTCTGTGACCTTATCGGCCATGCTCGGCCTCTCCGGTCACGCTGGGCTCCCCTCGGGCCGGTTTGGCCGACCATGTTGCTTCTGGTGTCAATGTAGCTCCAGTAGACTCTTGGACTTGGGTCCCTCAGCAGACGGCCGAGCTGTGGTCACAGGGGGAACGGCCTCGCCCGGCACGGTCGCGTCGTGACCTGGTCGCTCAGAAGCACCAGGATCGCTCTGTCTTTCAGGACAAGCACGGACCAGATGTCCCATTGCACCGCATTTAAAACATTTAATGTCAGTGTCTGAGGAGGCGAATATACTGTAATCAAAGTTTTCAACTCTGAATTTAAAAACAGCATTTAGCTCTTCTACGCCCTCTTTAAAAATCATAAAAACAACTCTCCTAAAAGACACCAGGTGTTTAATCAATGGGGATTTACAGCCCAGTGGGATTTTCTTTATAGGGGAGACCAGTCTTCCATATCTGGACAGTTCTGCTGTGATTACACTGTCAGGTATGAAGGGAGGGACATTGGACAGAACTATTTTCTTGGCTGGGGAGCTCAGGGGAGAAACCAGGATGTGCTCGTTATTAACACTGACTCCGTTCTGGACAAGTTTAGCCACTTTATCAACACTATTAACAAAAGTAACAACAGCACTATTCATGCTGGAAGCAGAGACGATGTTCTCATGTCCCACCACATCACCAACCGCTAACACACACTCCTCTAAACTCGCCGCGCACACCACGCGCACACTGTGCCGGCGAGTTAGACTTTCAAACCACTGTGTGTTCGGAGCCGCCATGCTCCATCAACACACACGCACACACAGGCACTAACACAAAAAAGATAGATTTAGCCAAAAAATGTTATAAATGGCGAAAAATAACAAAAAGAAAATTGGCACAACGCCAATCGCGCTCTACACGCCACACTCGCTTCCCTGCCGCACCGCGCATGCGCAGAGAGAGAGAGAGAGAGAGAGAGAGAGACGGAGAGAGGAAGGGAGAGAGACACGGAGAGAGAGACAGAGAGAGAGGGGGGGGGCGAGAGACAGAGAGACACGGAGAGAGAGAGAGTGAGAGAGAGACACAGAGACACAGAGAGAGAGAGAGAGAGAGACGGAGAGAGGAAGGGAGAGACACGGAGAGAGAGAGAGAGAGGGAGAGAGAGACACAGAGAGAGAGACAGAGAGAGAGAGATATTTGAGGATGGACACTTTTGTTCTCAAAAGTGATGGCTTCAGAGACGTCTTTTAAAAGCTTATTTGAGTGGTATGTGTGTGTGTGTGTTTCAGTAGTTGAGTGTATTTCAGAGGTTGTGTATATTTCAGTAGTGTATCAGGACGGGGCATTGTGTCTATATTTAGCTCAGCAGAGCGAGTCCAGACAGATTCCTGCTACTGCTGCTGCTAAAACTGAGAGAGAATGCAGCAAACTCAGCACTAGACTTTAAGCGCACACACACACGCACACACACAGTGTCCCACTTCCTTTGCCACACTGCAGTGCCAGAGGGAGACGGCTTACTGCCCTTCTTAGAAGACAACGAGAGAGAGAGAGAGTGTGTGTGTGTGTGTGTGTGCGTGTGCTTAAAGTCTAGTGCTGAGTTTGCTGCATTCTCTCTCAATATTAGCCACCATCCTTCCAGTAACATGTGAATGTCCCTGTGCACACCTGTGTAAACACACACACACACTTGGGCTCTCTAGAAGCATTAGGATAAAATTGATTGCTTATTTACTCACAGTCGCAGCTCAGCAAAACACACACACACACACACACAGCATTTTCTTGTGCCAAAAACTTTCAAATTACTCTAAAGCTAATTACTGGTTTTGGTCCGAGGTCTCCATCAATTCGCCCCCCCACCCCCACCCCCCAAACACACACACACTCTCTGTCTTTCCGTCTCTTCTGTTTTTTAAATATTTTTATAAAAGGGTCTCTCATACAGTAAGTACACACCTGTCCCTATTTAGGGGTGTGGTCTCAGTACCGATCTGTTTATTTTTGAGGGGTGTGGCTTCAGTACCACCTATCTTTCTCTTTAGTCCTTTCTCTAGGGTGTGGGGTTAATATGACCCAGTGCAAGCTGCTGCTGAGCATTAGTGTGTGGTTTTCCCTAAAAGGCATCAACACAAATCCCACTCTCTCCTTTATTTCAAAAGGGCTGAGAAAAAGAGAGAGAGACATAGAGAGACACACATACAGAGAGAGAGAGAGAAGCTGTCAGCTGGTCCATTGGTTTTTGAATAAAGCCGTCACTGAGCTGCCACACAGGTCAGGCAGTATCTGGGCATGTGATTTTTGTTTTGCTGGTAATCATCACTGGTTTTATTTCATCAGCTGATATGTGATATAAGTAAATATATGATCATACCTGAGTTATTGCCACTTCTGGTAGTTTATGTTTCTGAAATTTGCAGCCTCGGCTCTGTTCGCCTACTGCCATGTTTGCAAGCCCTGGTTCCAGCAGTGGAGGGAAAGGAGGGAAGGTGTCTATGGAGGACCTCTATGGGTTCAGTAAGAAATCAAAGTCCTCATCAGGACATGGGGGATCTGTGTGTGGTGCCCCTAGTGGTAGAGGGGTTACTCCAGGGCAAAAAGAGCAAATCTGAAGCCTTTAGCATCACAGATCCTGGAGGCGGCACAGAGACTGGTGGAGTGCAGAGAGAGAGAGTGTGAACTCTCAGTACATGACTTCCAATCAGAGAGACGGATCATGCTGTATAGGTGTGTGTGTGTGTGTGTGTGTGTGTGTGTGTGTGTGTGTGTTTAAGCACAATGATGAATACAGTCTAAAACATTTATAAAATTTATACAGGTTAGTACTGATTAGTACAGACAGGGTGTTAGATGAGTGATTAGTACAGACAGTGTGCTGGGTGAGTGATTAGTACAGACACTGTGCTGGGTGAGTGATTAGTACAGATACTGTGCTGGGTGAGTGATTAGTACAGACACTGTGCTGGGTGAGTGATTAGTACAGACAGTGTGCTGGGTGAGTGATTAGTACAGACAGGGTGTTAGATGAGTGATTAGAACAGACAGGATGCTGGGTGAGTGATTAGAACAGACAGTGTGCTACGTGAGTGATTAGTACAGACAGTGTGCTACGTGAGTGATTAGTACAGACAGTGTGCTGGGTGGGTGAGTGATTAGTACAGACAGTGTGCTGGGTGAGGGATTAGAACAGACAGTGTGCTGGGTGAGTGATTAGTACAGACAGTGTGCTGGATGAGTGATTAGTACAGACAGTGTGCTGGGTGAGTGATTAGTACAGACAGTGTGCTGGGTGAGTGATTAGTACAGACAGGGTGTTAGATGAGTGATTAGAACAGACAGTGTGCTGGGTGAGTGATTAGTACAGACAGTGTGCTGGATGAGTGATTAGTACAGACAGTGTGCTGGGTGAGTGATTAGTACAGACAGGGTGTTAGATGAGTGATTAGTACAGACAGTGTGCTGGGTGAGTGATTAGTACAGACAGTGTGCTGGGTGAGTGATTAGTACAGACAGTGTGCTAGGTGAGTGATTAGTACAGACAGGGTGTTAGGTGAGTGATTAGTACAGACACTGTGCTGGGCGCGTGATTAGTACAGACACTGTGCTAGGTGAGTGCTTAGTACAGACAGTGTGCTGGGTGAGTGATTAGTACAGACAGGGTGTTAGGTGAGTGCTTAGAACAGACATGGTGCTGGGTGAGTGATTAGTACAGACAGTGTGCTGGGTGAAGCATATGTACACGCAGTACTCTGCTCAGTACCATGTTTAGACAGTGTGCTAGGGGAGTGCATGTACACACAGTGCATTTGGTGAGGGATTAGTACAGACGGGACCCACTGGACAGATGACACAGTCAGTTCTCTGGGTTTTTCTGACAAACACAGCACTACGAGTCCCATGAGGCTTCACGCTCTCTGTAGGTGATGTTTTCTACCCTGGTTGCCATGGGAACTGCATGCTCTGCTCAGGCTATGCCGACATGAGCTTGTAGTGCCCTCACATAGCCTGACAGAGATGTCTGTGTGTGTGTGTGTGTGTGTGTGTGTGTGTGTGTGTGTGTGTGTGTGTGTGTGTGTGTGTGTAAAGTCAAGGCAGGTCCTGCATGACTTGGCTTCTTTCAGGTTGAGATGAGATGAGGATTTCAGGTTCTATTACTTCAGTACAGAGAGAGAGAGCACATGGGTAAAACTCACCTGAGAGGGCTGCATGTCTGGCTTTAGTTCAGAGCGCTAATTACTATATAGCTATACTCACGAATTAGCATATTACCCATCATTTTAAATGTGTAAAAAGAGAACGTAAATACAGACCATAAGTGAGTACTCAGTTTACTCAAGCTAGCCAGAAGTTCCTCTATTAGCTATGTTTTTGTAACTTTGCTAGCAACATAAATGTTTAGTGTTTGTTTTTAACACACTGGAATATGTGTGTATGAAGGGGCACGGTGTCAATTGACGCGGGTGCACTCAACCTGCAGACTGACACAGAGAGAGAGAAAATGGATCTTTAACCTCTCTAATGAGACTTTCTTTTGCTTTACATGTGCTCACACACGTGTTATAATAAACAGTACATGCGCACTGTACACACACATACAAACACAAAATAAAAAAATGTTTTACACACGCACACGCAGTCACAGTGTTATAGTAAACAGTACACGTGTACACGGATGTTGATTATACCCGTGAGAGACGAGCACTAAGACCCAGCAGGGAAGACGATTACCCACAATTTAGCAGCGCAAGAGAGAAAAGAACAGTTGGTTCAGTTGTGATCATGTGACGCTCAGCGTCAAAACAAGAAGTGCATGCGTGATACATGATACTTGGTACTCGTAAACCAAGACTTGCTCGTTTTTCAAGTCAAAATTTATTAAAAATCTTTGCTCGTCTTCCAGAACACTCGCGAACCACGTTACTCGCAATCCGAGGTTCCACTGTGTTTATATATTTCTGTTTTAATTCTATTTCATTTGTGACTTTTGTAAATCTGAAAATTTGCAAATTTGTTTATAGTATTCCATCCCAAATTTTTCATATTTAATTTTAAAATTCTTTTTCATTGGAAATTTTATAGTAGTGGTTAGCACTGTCACCTTGCACCTCCCGTTCGATTCCCGTTTCTGTGTTCCAGTTTGCATGTTCTCCCTGTGCTTGGTGGGTTTTCTCCGGGTACTCCGGTTTCCTCCCACAGTTCAAAGACATGTAGGTTAGGCTAATTGACATTCCCAAATTGCCCGTAGTGTATGAATGTTTGTGTGAGTGTGTGTGTGTGTGTGTGTGTACCCTGCGATGGATTTGCACCCTGTCCAGGGTGTACCCCCTAAGTCTCCTGGAATAGGCTCCGCCCCCTACGACCCTGAATGCAGGATAAAGCCGTATACACAAGAGAGAGTGAGAGTGTGAGCGAGTGAGTGGAAATTCTATATTTAGTTGTATAGTTATATTCCTTTAATACAATTTCCCTTAATTGTAGTCATATCATTCTAACCATTCTATCATTTTAGGTCACAAACCGTCATAGGAGCATTTCACTGCATATCATACTGTGTACATGACAAATACAAAATAAAATAAAAATTTTAGTCCTTTTGTTTTTTAAAAAACTTTTAGTAATGATGATGGGGACGATGCTCGAGGTTACAGGAAGTATCCAGGAATGTGACATTAAGTTAAAGTGAGGAAAGTGCAGGAGTTCTGGGATGCTGGTTTGATGGCTGGAGTGTTTTTGGTTCTTGTGGAAAACAGATGAGATAAACTGACTGGTGTTAGTCAGCGTGCAGTGGGTTATCCTGAGTGATGGGCTTGGAAAGGATGAACGGATTAGAGAGGAGAGATGGAGGACCAGAGAGGAGGACGGCTGATTTATTGTAGATCAAATGAAATAGGAAGACTTAAATTGAGTGTGTGGGTGAGAGAGAGAGAGAGACTCAGCACAGGAAAAGGGAAAAGTGAGGATGAGAGAATTAGTAGTGTGTGTGTGTGTGGTACAAACTGTCCCAGTGCCATCTGTAGATAATCCATGCAAAAATCCTCAACTCTACACTAATGAGTTTGCTGCTGCAAACTTTAAAAGCACCCCCCCCCCCCCCCCCGTGTGTGTGAGTGTGTGTGTTTCACTCAGAAGCACTTAAGAGCCTCCTTTCCCGTGAGACAGATCCGTTTCCTGAGGTTCTGCTGTCAAGCACAAAGATTCATGATGACAATTTTCATTAATAAGTGAGCTGCAGTGACACATGTTCTCCACTAGAGGGGACTTCATATTAACTTCCAATCATTTCTTTCTTTTCTTTCAATCTTTCTCTTTGTCCTCTTTGTCAGATTATCTGGCCATGAATTAAAATAAACTTCATAAATACAATTCAAAGAAATGTACAGTATGATTTAAATAAATACACATCACACATCACAAATGCACTGTTAATTAAATAATACGACAGTTTTTTAAAGGTTTTTCTTTTTTACATTTACAGAATCAGATCAGACCAAACTTAAATCAGAACATGTCATTAATACTCATAGAACAGACTTCCAGGTCACACAGTGGTGTAGTGGTAAGCACTGTAGGCTGACCTTCAGAGTTGTGGGTTCGAGTCCCATCTGTGTGCGCGGAGTTTCACCCCTTTTTTTGGAGTACCGTCTTGTGCCCTGAGTCCTCAGGGATAAGCTCCAGACTTCAGTACAGGAAAAGCACTATAGAGAAAGAGAACCGACTTTGTTAACTGTCTCCATCAGCCCTGTAGGTCCGGTGCAAAGTTAAACATCTTTATTTTAAAAAAAAGTCTTGGCTAGAAGATTACTAAGTTTGAAATAAAGGGGGCGATGCGGATATTTTATTTACAGCCTAAAGTTTTAAATCAGAACAAGTCTTTTTTTTGTCTTATTTTTGTTTTATCCTACTTTTCCCAATATCTGTGCAGACCTACTTTTATCATTTCCTGCCAATTAGTTATTAATGATGTCTTAATTATGTCCTTAGTAGGACATTCCTTACAGGCAAATACGTGGACACACACACACACTGAGGTAATTCAGGTTGCATCTACCTTGTGCAGACTCGTTAAATTATTCTAACAGTCTCTGTAGATTTAACTTGGCCTCATGAGAACTCCGGTTTCAGAGTTTATTATAAAGATGATGTTGGAGGTGATGTCAGAGCAGGGCAACAGCCACGAGACACACGTATGCCCTCATGTAACCTCTACCTGTCTGTCTGGGAATTTTACCTTCCAGTGTGCTCTGAGAGAGAGAGAGAGAGAGAGAGAGAGAGAGATAGATCATCCCTTTCTTTATTTCACTTTAAAACAACTCATCGGTTTATTCCCAAACTCTGTAAAAAAAAATGTAAAAAGATGTAAAAAATATCTTTATTTCCCCTTCCCTTTCCTCCTGGCTCTCTTGCATTCTCTATGTTATTTTCTTCATCCCTCTCTTTACTGCATAGAAAAGCAGCTCTCTGATTGGCTGGATCCGGACCACAGCTCGGCCCTCATTGGCTGCTGTAAATCCCTGTGAATCCTCCTGCACCCTGAGAAACACATCTGTTTTCACTGAATCACTAATCTGACATCTCACTCACGCTGGCCGTGTCGGAGTTACACGGCAGGGTTTCGCTTTCCTGCTGTTCAGATCTGCAGCACGCAATGCTTCCCTGTCACTGCGCTCTGATTGGTCAGGAAGGTGTTTATTATTGCCCTCACTCTAATGTTATTGTTTCTATAGCAACATCTGATTTACTGCTGTATATGAATGCATCTGACAGATTCTTAATATGTTGAGGAGTGTGTGTGTATCATCAGTGGAAGGAGTCTCCAGTGTCAGAGCTGTGTCCAGGACAGAGGAGTTTACCCAACTTGGTGGTTTCTCAGTCACATGACAAATTGTAGGTTAACTGTAACTATAAATGGATAAACTACAGCCTGTCATTATTTAATAAATGAAACACAGCATCATAAACTGATCGCCACAGCTGGGTGTGTGTGAGTTTAAAGGCTAAGTTCTGACAATGCACTTAAAGCCCACAACAGCCTAAAGGATGCGTTATTGATCTTCTGTTGATCTTTACTGTATAAATCCATTTAAGTGGACAGCATGTGCACCATTATCTCATCCCCTAGATAGTGTGTGTGTGTGTGTGTGTGTGTGTGTGTGTGTGTGTGTGTGTGTGTGTGTGTGGTTTACAGGGTATGAAGTGTATAAGGAGTGAAAATGATACTAAAGAAATAAGAGCAAGAATATTTCTTATTGTGAAAGAAAGAGAAAGGATGTGAAAAAGAGAAATAAATTAGGAGAAACAGAGGAAAAGCAAATGATGTATAAAGAGAAAGGAAATGATATGGAGAGCAGATAAGTGGAAAAGAAAGAAAGAAAGAAAATAAGAGTGTGGTAGAGAAAATAAAAGCAAACAAACACATCTGCACCAGTCCGAGGTGAGAGAATGTAAAACACCTGAACTGAGAGCCCAGTATTATGCGCTAAAATGTTGAGTTACTCGAAATGTTGAGTAAAATTGATGTCATATGCCGGATTTAATAATCTACTTTAAACAGGGAGTGTATTTGTCTGACCACCAAAGAAGTACAACTTAGTGTAAACAAGGCGTCAGATACACAACCTTACAGAATGTGATTTCTGTGTATTAATAAGTTAGACAGAGAGTTCTGCTGTACAGAAAGACACACCGACATGTACGTGGGCTTCAACCTGAAATAATAATAATAATAACAACACTCATTACATTAAAGATCAGCAGATTATTAAAAAATATATATCTTTAACATTTAACTATTTCTACAAACTCTTTAACCGTCAGTGACGCGGAATAACGCTAGTGATATATATATATATATATATATATATATATATATATGATGAATCGGCTCGGCCGGGGGGCGGGGTGTTCGGTCTCCGTCACCATGGTAATCAGTGCTCAGCATAAACACAGCGCGAGCCGGTTCACTGTGCGAGTCAGCATCAGTGTCGCGTGAGAGAGTTGTTTTTTCCCGCAGCAGCGCGCGCGAGTGTGAGAGAGACAGAGCGCGTTGCCTCACTCGGCTCACGCCCGTTTGGTGGATAAGGCGCCGCGCACACAAACCGGCTCCGTGAGGGTCTCATGCGCTCGTGCACACCGTGTCTGCGGCGGGAGAGAGACAGAGAGAGTGTGTGTGGCGCATTTTTATTATTCCAGCACGCGGAGGAGAAAGGAACGATTCCTCCTGAGCCGGGAGCGCGCACGGTGTAAAGAATGCGCGCGGCGGAGGAGCGCGACCGACACACCGGGAGAGGAGCGCGAGCGCTGAGTGACGCGGACACGGCGGAGTTCCAGGCGCGCGCTGGCTGACCGTCTGGGAACCACAACTGGTCATTTTCTGTTGCGCGCTCAAACACACACACACACACACACACACACACTACTGCAGATCTGAAACACAAGCGGGCGAGACGGACCTGCAGACACACACACACTCTCCCGCAGTCCCTCCGTGTCCGTGTGTGTGACCGGCGGTGAGGATGCAGGTGTCTTTCGCGTGCACGGAGCACAACCTGAAGAGCCGGAGTGAGGACCGGTTATGCGGGCTGCGCGCGGCCCCGCCGCCGGGGGGCAGCAGTGCGGGCGGGGGGGGCTGTGGGGGAGGGGTGGAGAGGAGCAGCGTGCAGGTCAGCAACGGAAATTACGCACCGCAGAACTCCGTGAAAATCCGCGACATCACCGGGTCACGAGGTGTGACGCAAGGCCACGCCCACATGAAGGAGGCGTTTGGCCGACACAGCAACATGAAGTACAGGTGAGTGGGAAGAGGCGGGGCTTAGATTTACAGGTGTGTGTGTGTGTTTGAAAAAAATGATGATAATACATATAGGGTGAGGAGTAGCTCAGTGGTTCAGAAGGTTCCAGGTTCAAAGCCCACAACCACCAAGTTGCCCCTGTGGGGCCCTTGAGCAAGGCCCTTAAACCTCACCTGTCTAGATGTATAATCAGATAAAAATAATTATAAACCACTGTGGATAAGGCCATCTGTCAAATGTAAATGTTTGTGAAGCAGAAAGAGGCGGAGCTTAGATAATCAGGTGTGTGTGTGTGTGTGAGAGAGAGAGAGATAGTGGGTGTGTATAGGTGTTTACATTCTGTATGTGTGAGGATCAGTAGATCACCACTTACTGGAGAAACAGGAGGGAAACCCCTTCAGAAGCTGAACTCGAGGGCAAAGGTGCTGTGAGCTGCAGTGTTGCCCCGGCGCAGGAGAACACACTGACACTTCTGAACCAGAGACACGCTGGCTCTCAAGTGGATGAGGTCTCGTCTCAGTTAGTTAGTCAACTAGTTCGCTGTGTAGCTGTCAACTAGCCATTTAGGATTTAATGCTGTCGACCAATCAGAGGCTGTTTCTGACTTACTGACCAATCAGAGACACTGAGTGACACATGATTCATGTCCCAGTAGTTAGTCATTTAAATAAATGATGGGTCGATAATTGTCAGTGTGTGTGTGAAATGCCTTCTGAAACCCTCTGTACTGCACTATGCATACACTTTATATACATGACATACACTTTACCTGTGTGTGTGTGTGTGTGTGTGTGTGTGTGTGTGAGAGAGAGAGTGAGGGAGTTAGAGTGTATGAGTGTGTGTGTGTGTGTGTGTGTGTGTGTGTGTGTGTGTGTGTATGCTCACGAGAGACCTAGATATGATATCTCGGCTTTAGCTTCTACTGTGTGTGTGTGTGTGTGTGTGTGTGTGTGTGTGTCTAAAAAACGCTATGTCTGCGATTCTTCAGGTGGTTAATAATATACTGTCTGCCAAAACACAATCTTTCTATGTAGCTGTGGCCTCACACACACACACACACACACACACACACACACACACACACACACACACACACACCATGTAATACCAGAGGTCATAACTCGTGCAATGTCTCATATTTGACCTTTATTTGTATTTGTAGCACTTAACAAGATGCTTGAACACACACACACACACATGTACATATACATCTGTTCACTGTCAGTGTGAATCCTATTGCTAACCAATGGCTATTCTTAGCACACAATGGCTTCAGTCTGTGTGTGTGGGCATGTTGGGTTTGCATTAATGCACAGAGATTATGGCCGCTCTTCATGGCATTAGTGCTGCAAGAGTGAGACAGAAAGTGGAAAAGAAGTAACAAAGAGATGAACAGAGAGAGAGAGAGAGAGAGAGAGAGAGAATGAGCGCCTCAGGATGGACAGATAGCAAGGAAAAGTAAAAGAGATGAAAAGGAGGAGAAAGTGACAGAACACGAGGATGTAGAAGAGGTGGAGCAAGAGAGGGAGGATAGAGAGAGGAAGTGGACAGGGATGGAGTGAGACAGATTGTGAATGACATGTAGAGACAGGGGAGAACGAGATAAAAATTGAAAGAGAAAACAAGAGAGAGAGGTGGAAGAGATGAGAGCTTTGGATGACAGGATTTACAGAGAGACAGAAAGAGAAGGATGGAAAGATAAAACGGTAGAGAGAGATGGGAAACAGAAGGACAGGGACATTAAGAGAATGGAGGTAGAGAAAGGGATGACAGCAAAGATGGAGGGAAGGATGGACATGTAGAGCTTTATCTCCGTCCTTTCATTCTCTCCTCTCTCTCTCTCTCTCTGTGCCTCTCTCTCTCTCCCTCTCTCTCTTTCTCTCTCTCTCTCTATCTCTGTCTCTCTCTCTCTCCCTCTGTCTCTCTCTCTCTCCCTCTGTCTCTCTCTCTCTATCTCTGTCTCTCCCTCCCTCTCTCTCTCTCTCTCTCTCTCTCTCTCTCTGTGTCTCTCTCTCTGTGCCTCTCTCCCTTCCTCTCTCTCTCTCTCGCTCTCTCTCTCTCTCTCTATCTCCCTCTCTCTATCTCCCTCTCTCTTTCTCTCTCTCTCTCTCTCTCTCTCTCTCTCTCTCTCTCTCTCTCTCTCTCAGTACAGTACATTTATCTCACTTGTGTTCTTTTTTGTTTTCTGTCTCCGTAATCAGGATGGAGGGATGAGAGCAGGTGTGATCTGAAAGCAAAAAAAGGTGGCACTACAGAAAGAGATGTGTGTGTGTGTGTGTGTGTGTGTGTGTGTGTGTGAGAGAGAGAGAGAGAGAGAGATGGGCATGCCGGAGCTGGTTGCCCACGGTAACAGCCCATTCAGGGTTGGTTGCTGCAAGAAACGGCACAGTATGCGTGCAGTGCAGCAGTGTGTGTGTGTGTGTGTGTGTGTGTGTGTGTGTGTGTGTGTGTGTGTGTGTGTGTGTGTGTGTGTGTGTGTGAGACATATTTACCGAGACACACATTTCATTTCATTTCACACTCGCTCTGTTTCACAGATGCTCTACACACACTCACACACACACACACCTTTACACTAAACACCCCCTGCCTTTCTAATGACACATATTACGCCTAACACTCCCACACACACACCTCACAAATAGCCTTCCATCTGCAAACATACACACACACTTGTAGTGATAAAACAGTGTTTACGGCTTTCTTCAAAGTCAGCGTTTTTATGTCTATTATAACAATTAAAAGCTTTTATTAATGCTTCTATAGGACGTGACATCACAGCCCGGGGGAATCCTGCACTCTGATTGGTCAGAAGGTGTTGATTGATTTTGTGGAACAGTAGCGCAGGTTCATATGATACGTTATGGTTTCCATAGTAACGGCTCATTCACAGGGAGGTTTACAGCTCACGCTCGACTGATGTGTGTTTTGTAAGGACCGTTTTTTTTTTAAATGTTGATGTAAGGAGTCTCCAGTGTCCGTGCATTCTAACGTTATTATTACCTCAGTCCTGCCTTTTATTGTTTCCTGGGCCTGAAATAAGCCACGCCCCCTACCCATCAGCTTCATTATCGTTTCGGCGGCTGCATTGGAGTTCTTTTCTTTTCTTTTTTTTTTACTTTAATGAGAATCTTATTTCACTGCTTGTGCACGTCGCCTCGCAGGCAGAAGATGGAGATGAAAATGAACGACACGATGCTGCTTTAATGCGCTCGGCGTCTGTGAGACTTTTATCCTGGAGGAGGAGGAACACAGATTTTATTACACACCAAACTCGCAGCGCACTCACAACAGGACTTCGGGGAGTTTTGGAAAACTTTATTGTCTGTCAGAACATGACACAGAAATCGTTTTTTTAAATTTTTTTAAGATGAGACTGCAAAGAAAAATCCAAGACAGACCCAGTGGAGATAAGGCGAGGCAGGGAACGCGGGTAAAAACATGGGTGTAAGAGAGTGAGGCAGAGTTTAACGGGCCGAGGCAGGAGAGGTGAACCTTCTCCCGACTCTCTTTAACGTTTCCACAACGTTAGCGCAAATGCTACTATAATATTTTATAGTATATTTTTTTAGAGTCGTTTTTTAAGATTATATGAGAAAACAGTTTAATAAAGATTTAATGAAAATATTACAATCTCACTCGTCCTCTATATCGCTGGAGCACGAGGCAGGGACTCTCTCTCACACACACACACACACCACAGGCACTGTGGAAATTCCAGTTAGACTGGGAGAACATGCAAACACCACACACACACAGACTGGAGGCGGGAATCAAACCATGACCCTGGAGGTGTGAGCCCACACTGCTAACCACTATGAAACCTCTTCGTGTAAGTTCTTTTTTGGCTGTGTGTGTGTACAGTCACACCAGGGGCCTTTCTAGGATTTTCATTTAAAGATAGATGTTTTGGGCCTCCGAGTGGCGCAGTGGTTAAAGCGCTCGCCCTATCATCCGGAGATCGCCAGTTCGAATCCCGGGTGGTCTGTAACCTCTCGCAGCCGGAGGTCTAGAGAGAGCTAATTGGCCTCTCAGAGGGGAGGGATGAGAAGTACATAGTGCTCCTACATTAATCACGCTCTACAGCGGCGTCTGTCCTCCGAGTGTGTTACGCCGCCCCCAACGGTGCGCGAGCGAGCAGTTCGAAAAGATGCGGAGGAAACACGTGATAGTCTTCGGGCCTCCCGGCTGAGTGGTAGTAGTAGCCTTAATTTGGGAGCCCCCTAGTGACGGGGAGGAATTGGACACGACTAAATTAGGGAGAAAATCGGGGAAAAAATAAATAAATAAATAAATAAAGATAGATGTTTAACACATATCTGGCTTGTTCAGACACAATACCCAAATGAGTCTCCCTGATCACACACACACCCACACACACACGCGCACACACACTCACACTATGTTCTTTTTCTATGTTCAAGTACAATCAGAAAAGTGTAACCAGAAAACAGCATATTACTTTAAACTTACATTGATTTAGAATTTTAAACAACACACCTCTGATGCTGGACGATGGAATAAACTGTGTGGGAGCCAATAATGTCAAACATTTATCTGTTATTTCTGTGACTATACTGCAGCTTTTTTGTTGGAAACTGGCAGACATAAAAATGTGAAAAATACCTGCTGCTCATTTGGAGACATACTGCCATGTGACTTAAAAAGCTTCCATCTATTGTGAAATATAAATATTAAAACTGTCATCATGTTATCTAGTTTATTTAAGTGTTTTAGCTTCATAAATAAGACAGTAGGTTCTACATTCAACCCCTTAAAATTTCATAGCTACTAGGCTATTTATTAAAATCCATTAATATAAACAAACATTGTTTTAATGGAATTAAACAAAGCATCTTTTTAACATCATTCTTTTTTTTGTTTCTATTCATTAAAAAAGTCACTTTTTCTAAATCAAAGTGACAAAAAACCATACTCTAAGGCTAATAAATATATTTTATGATCTGGGACATTATTTATTACAATATTTATTTTTTTTTAAAACTGGATTTTAATCTGCTATGGAGTTAAAACGAGTGTATTGAATGCTGTCTGTCTCTGTTTTCATCATTTATGTGCATAACTCTATGTGATTCATGTCATATGCACTGTGTAATGTTTTATATAGACAGTTAGGTTTTCCAATTAAAACAGCAACAGCATGATTGTTTTATAAAGTAGACCATAGGTTCATAGAGGATGTATTAAGGGCTTCATGTCAGCATTGCTGGTGAGAGTTGTCTTTGCAGACGAGCTTGCTAGCTAATCTAATGGGCTTTTGTAGTCATGTGACTACCAAGATATCAGACACAACAGCGGAAGGCAAAAAACTAGCTTATTAAACTTAGTGTTTTTATTGATAATTATATTCAAGGTGTATTTCAGAGGCAAAGAAACAAAAGAAGGATCACCTGATGATCTAGCGGATTACCTGATGCTTTCACACAGATAAAAGAGTAACCTAGCAACTGACCCAGTAACCTAGCTTCTGCTCTCCTGATAATTTTAATACGCAGTGTGTCGTGGTATTTTATTCAAAAGAGAAACAAGTGCGTAAAAATGGATGGAGAAGGTAATAAAGGTAACAATTTAGTTGCAGAAGCTTAAATGTTACCATAATGTGTTTATCCTAGAGTCAGACAGTGCTCAAATATGTTGGCGGCATTTGCTAGCGTTAGTATTAGCATTAGCTCATTCAGTGCTACAGACGGTGTTATGGAACACGCTGTGCTGAAGTTATGATTTATATAATGATGTGCAGGTAACATTAACTAATACTGACATTTTAAGCTTTCTAATTAATAGCTAACTAACTGTTCCAGGGTCTAATCCCAAATAGCATTAAATGTAAAGCTAGTGCACTATGTAGGGTGTACAATCCCTTGTACCACACACCTAGTAGTGCCCTTGATCAGGGGTTAGAGAGAGATTTGGGGTTCAGCCTTGTGTTAAGAGCCAGTTACAGTACCTTTGTAGATATATATTATACAATAACATGGACGGTTCGAAGGCGATTCTTCTGGATGACTTTAAAGCGATTACTGAGGAAAGGAGACGGCGTGTTGTTTAAGACGACATAGCGTTATCAGATGTGTGTTCTTGCTGAAAGGGCTGCTGTGACTGGTTGTGAATGTGGGGGTTTGACTCCGCCATCGAATAAGTAACGTCTGTTTTGCCATCCAGAAGTGGGCGGGCCCATGACGGACCGACATCGTGTCGTCACATGCAAAAGATGTGTACAGTAATGCGATATTTCTGCTGAAACCATAGAATATATAAGTTTTGCTCCACAAACTAGAAGTGTTTTAGAGGTCATGAGTTAGAGTAGAACAGATTCACTGTTTCATTCGAAATTCATTGAAGCTATTATTCTGTACTGTATATGCATTATACTAATATTTATATATCAGCATTTTACCCATTATGTACTGTATTTCAGCATTTTAACATTTAAGCAGTCTTATTTTAAATCCTGTAATGTATAAAAATTAGACAGATGGGAATGAAATCGATTCTTTTATGTATCACAGTCTCGCACAAAAATCAATTTCTTACACTTTTTATTTTATACGAGTTTGCATTTGTGGTTAAATGTTGCAGTTCCTTTATAATCCTGCAGTTGGTTAAGAATTGTAACAAAAATCTAAAAAAAAACTAATCAACTCAGGATGTTTATAAAATCGTGACACAAGAGAATTGCAACACAACGTGAATGGTCACCCGGTATCAATGGGATATGGAAGGCCCCGGGTGATCTAAATCTAATCTAGTCTGAGTGTAATCTAATCCGGTTTTTGCCTGTAACGAAACCCTTCTTGATGTTTTATAGTTTTACAGTTCTTGCTCTCGCACTGTTTGTGAGTCGTCTATGGGATTAGCGTCCTTGCTCTCCGAGTGCTTCTGTTGTTAATACACTCCTTGTTCAGAGAGGTGTTCGAGTCAGAGCACGAGCAGTTAATAAGTCCTGCAGAGTTTCAGCTCCGTATTGAATTCCTGTTGCGTATCATTTTGTTTGTTGTGC
The DNA here is from genome assembly GCA_030347435.1 of Clarias fuscus. Classification (NCBI taxonomy): domain Eukaryota; kingdom Metazoa; phylum Chordata; class Actinopteri; order Siluriformes; family Clariidae; genus Clarias; species Clarias fuscus. The sequence goes on from CM059212.1 coordinate 24,915,822, forward strand.
AGTAATTAAATTGTGTTTAATAAACGAGACGAAACTCCAAGACTGTGAGAACCTTGCAGGTTTTGTATATACGCTGTATGTATGTGTGCGTGTGTGTGTGTGTGCGTGTGTGTGTGTGTGTGTGTGTGTGGAGAGTACAGGAAGCCGATCTGCTCTCATCATCATGCTTCTCGAATACAAAAAGCGTCGTGATTAAAGTGGACAAAAGAAAAGGTGGAGATTCTCAAACTCATTTCTCATTGGCGGGATGCAGTGATTGACAGGACGGGTGTATAATACAGCTCTCTCTCTCTCTCCTTTACAGTTAATTTGTCTTCATGCGTATATAAATGGATTTGGCATTATCATGAAAATTAAATACTTATAAAGGGAATAAATATTAAAGAATAAAAAGGTGAAATAAATCAATAATAAGCTTAAAACCATCAATTAAAAATTATGTAAAAATTATACATTTATGAAATAAGAAATTATAAAATTATAAAAAAAAGTATAAATATTATATATATATATATATATTTATTATTTATTTACCATTTCTGTATTCTGTATTTTGTGTTGCTCTTTTTCTTTTCTTTTTTTTTTTTACAAATCAATTAATAAAGTTCATTTGTTTGTTTTTTTCTTTGTTCCTACAAGCAAGTTTTAATCACATTTAGTGATTTATTTAAGTCTATTGTAGTTATTTATTTATTTATTTATTTATTTTATTATGAATAAACTGAATGAATGCTTATTAATAAATAAAAATGTGTGTGATAAATGCATGATAAATAAATAAACAAATAAATAAAAGGATGTAAGTGCTGTGCTACTATGTATAAGGTATACTAAAGATTTAAAGGATTATATATAAGGATTATATATTTATTTATTTATTATTATATTTAAGGATATTAAAATAGCAAAAATTCTAAAAAATAAATAAATACAGAAATAAATACAAAAATTATATACATTTTTAATTACATGCAAAAGTAAATTTTAAAATATTTTTTAAAACAGATTTTTAACTTTGTGGATATATAATAAAAAAAAATACCTATAAAATACAATAAAAATAAATAAATGAACATTTATATGACTTTTTTTAGAAAGAAGTAGATAAGATGGATAGAGAAACACATGATACAGCACACACACACACACACAGACACACACGCAGAAATACCAGCACATGTCTGATACACACACGCTGACACTCAGCTGCTAATGCTAACGTAACATGCTAATGAGTGTGTAAATGATCGGGAGCTGTGATGGCACATTAGCGCGATGCTGGATGCAGCGGCTCTGCTCTCTGGAGCTTTTCTCCTCTGAACTGAGCTCTGGAAACAGACGGCTCTCACAATTGTGTGTGATGTGTGTGTGAGCGATCAAACCCCGTTTGTGATCAGACACACTCGCGTGTCAGCGTGAATTTAGGCGTCGTCTAAAGCGAGAGCAGCGGATCAGACTGACCTGATTCCACCTCCTCTGTGTGTGTGTGTGTGTGTGTGTGTGTGTAATGTGAGATCTGCTCTTATTATGATTTTATTTCCATTGTGTGTGAGTTTATAAATTATACGTTATTATTTTTATTACCCTCGACACAGAACCTGCTGGTGTTTCGTCTGCATCCTGGTGCTCACACATCACATATTTGCACACAATATGCAGTTCTGCTCATAACTTTACACACCCTGGCAGACTTTGTGAAATATTCAGAATGTTTTTTTTTTTTTAGTATTTTATTTCAGGACGCTGCTGAGGTGAAGCCAGATAACATCACTGTATTATGTGAGCCCTTTTTATATAAAAAACATAACTCCGATCACTCAGTCATGGCTCTGATCTAAAGTTTAAATCCATTTGAATGAAATTTTAATGCATTACATTTTATGCTAATTGATCATACAATAAACTGGCCTCAATGGCTTCCCATAATGGTTCCCCGGCTGTGTGTGATAACGGCACGTTTAAAGCGGATAATAAGATGACTGAGGAAACATCACCAGGTGCTGAAAGACAAGTTTCATTATAAAAAGCTTCTAGATGGACGTTTGGATAAAACCGAGGTCGTGTGCTCGCGCGACCTTCAAGGGGAACGATTTTTACCAGAACACATTAAACATAAGACACTGGAGTGAAGGCTCAGGCAGCTCTAGGTTGATCTGAGGATCCAGGTTCGAGCCTCGCCATCGTACTACTTACCCGCTGCATGCGGCGCCGGTCCCGTTTGGGAGATTTAATTTAACGTTTGTTAAAGGTTGATGTTTGAGATTTTATAAAACTGCATAATCTGTTTCCTCTCACCAGTCTCTCGTGCATTTATTTATTCCACCATTGTACGTTTATAATACAAGTAAATGATTGTGATACATCATGATTAATCACAGACTATGGCTGTGATTAACTAGATCTTTTTTACTGATTGACCACCAGGTTAAAGACATCAGACTTGTGTGAGTGTAATCAGTGTCTGTGCGAGCTGAGTAAAATACACAAACCCTGTACTTGAGTAAAAGAATTGATACTCTCGGTCAAATTTCACTCAAGTAAAGGACAAAGTCCACCATTTACATCCCAACTTTAGTAAAAATACAAAAGTACTCACCTTATACTTGGACTTACTTAAGTGTCAAAGTACTGAATGGTATTAGTTACTGATAAAGTAGCCTTTATCAGAGCAAAAATATCTCTCTCTCTCTCTCTGCCTCCCGATTGTGAACGTGCTGTTTTCAATGCTGTCTCGACACAGCTCACAACGCAATGCAATTACACACAATTGTCAGCAGGTTGGGAAAGTCCTACTTTAAATACTACACACCGCTGTGGTTACATAATACACTGCTGTGCTGAACTATAGAGAAGTAAAAGTACAGATGTTTGATGTATGATGTAGTGGAGTAAAAGTAAGAAAGTATCTAATTATCTTCTAATAAAACTACTCATGTAGGGCCTCCAGGTGGCGCAGTAGTAAAGAGATGGCGAGTTTGATTCCCGGGTGATGCTGTAACCTCTCGCAGCAGGAGGTCTAGAGCAGAGGTGGAAAGAATACTAAAATTTTGTACTCAGGTAAAAGTACTGTTACTTCAGTGAAGTTACATTCAGTGAAACTAATGTACAAGTTAAGTAAAAGTAAAAAGTAGCTCATAAAAAATTTACTCAGAGTAAACGTTACTTTTTTTAACAGCGGGGTGGGATGAGGCATTCTAGCGTAGTTCAAAAAAGATGAGCAGATATAAATCTCAAACTAGTTGTTTTTAACTGAAGGAACACCTTTGCATAATACAGCTGTTGTAGCTTTCTGTTGCTTGAAAATCAAAGTGGTCACTTAAATATGGCGTTACGTTCCAGTCTAGGGTCGGACCGTACAGCAAAAGAATGGTTCAGGGTTCTATTTTAAACTGTATGGAAATGGTGGTATATGGCAGAAAGAACTAGATCCAGTCATTAACTGATTAAATAATGAGGTTTATATTGCTTTACAAAAAAATACACACACACAACAGGAGGAGGATCAGATTCAGGGTGGACCCAGGTCAAAATAATAAACTAAATGGTACAGTGGAACCTTGGATTACGAGCATAATTCGTTCCGGAAGTGGGCTCGTGTTCCAAAACACTCGTAAACCAAATGATCATTTCCCATAAGAAATAATGAAAACTCATATTATTAATTCCACAGCCCCAAAAATAAATACATAAAAACAATTAATACAATATATAAAATGAAAATAAACAAATTAATCTGCACTTTACCTTAAAAAAAAGTACAAATAAATCCCGACAGATAAGTGTTTCCATTGGTGCGCGCAGGCGCAGTGTGTGTGTGTGTGTGTGTGTGTGTGTGTGTGTGTGGAATTAGCCCCTTCCCTCACCTCGTTTTACACAGTAACACTCCTCCTCCCTCTCCCCACCTCGCTTTTTAAGTTTCACAACAAACACACACACACATAAACACAAAGGAAACATCGTTTTAACAGGGAAAAAATAAATCTCTCTGAGACTGGCGTGGGCGCATACTAAGGGAATCACTGCTGTAAAGTAAAAAAAAACAAAATAAATGAGGAGGTCTAGAGCACCTTACTTTTGAAAAGAATCGCGACAGTTTCTGTGTGTTTGTGAAGCCGGGGAGGGGGGGAAAAGGCGTGAGAGCGTCTGTGCGTGTGTCAGGGTGTGTGTGTGTGTGTGTGTGTGTGTGTGTATGTGTGTGTGTGTGTGTGTCAAATTACGCACGCACACGCATAAGAGACTAAAAGAAAGAGGGAGATGTTGATTATACAAGTAAGAGACGAGCAGAGTTTCTGTGTGTTTGCGAAGCCATGAGAGGGGGAGGTGAAAAGTTGAGAGAGTTACACTCGGTGTCAAAATAAGAGTCGCATGCGTGATAAATGATACTCGCGCTCGTAAACTAATACTTGCTCGGTTTCCGATTAAAATGTATTAAAAATCTTTGCTCGGTTTGTGGAACACTCGTAAACCACGTTACTCGCAATCCACTGTATTTATATTCAGTAGCTAGATTACCTGCAAAAAAAAAAAAAAAAAAACAACACAAACAAAAATACATGTACCTTCCCTGACTCCCTAAACCAAAAACAGTGAATAAATTCCTTCTTCCCAAAATAAATGGCAACCACACCCCTACTACTGGTGAGTGCACAAACATATAGTGAAATTATCTACAAATATATACAAAGACCAACCAAAGCAATAATCAAAGTCAATGGGAGGCAAAAAGTCACAACCAAATATCAAAACGGCAAACTCACAATCTCTTTCCTCTTTCCCGCGTCTCTCTCCGGTTTATATATGGTCGCGCTGGTTGATGACGTCACTCTCAGGGCGGAAGCGACCTGGAGTGGAGTCTGGAGCAGCGCGCGACCAGGACACAATACACACACGCAAAAGCATTTATACAAAGCATAATATTTTTTGCATTGTCATTCATTTGTTTTACTTAGTAGCGCATATGATTTAAAATGTAGCGAATTACAATACTTCAAACAAAACATACTTAAGTAAAAGTAAAATTACAGATTTTAAAAACTACTTTAAAAAGTAGAAGTACACAAAAAAACTACTCAATTACAGTAACGCGAGTAAATCGTTACTTTCCACCTCTGGTCTAGAGAGAGCTGATTGGCCGAGCTCTCTCAGAGGGGAGGGATGAGAAGTACTTAGTGCTTCCACATTAATCACGGCTCTACAGCCAATCAGTGGCGTCTGTGAGCTCATGCGGAAGGAGCGGATAGCGCTGTCCTCCAAGTGTGTTACTCTGCCCCCAACGGTGCATGAGCGAGCCTCCTAGTGACAGGGAGGACTTGGACACTACTAAATTAGGGAGAAAATGTGTGCGCGTGTGCGTCTGTACGTGTGCGCGTGTGCGTGTTTGTGTGGTGTGTGTAAAAAACCAAGGAGTTTTTGCGCTCTTGAAAGGCCCATGCACATTTCATCCAATACTAAACAGCAAAGATTATAGCAGTGACTGCCAGGGAAAGTATTCAGGAGGTAAAACACACACACACACAAACATTGTCTGCTGAAATCCTGGTGTTAAAAAGTACAGTGAAACTTTGGATTGCGAGTAATGCGGTTTGCGAGCGTTCCGCAAGACGAGCAAAGATTTGTAATAAATTTTGACTTGAAAAACAAACAAGTCTTGGTTTACGAGTACCGAGTATCATGCATCACGCATGTGCTCTTGTTTTGACACCAAGCGTCACGTGATCACAACTGAGCCAACGGTTTTTCTATCTCTTGCGCTGCGGAATTGTGGGTAATTGTCTCCCCTGCTGGGTCTTAGTGCTCGTCTCTCACTGGTATAATCATATCTCCTATGTGTGCTCGCGCATAATTTGACACTGACACACACATGAACACACACACAGTCTCTCGCCTTAACACCCCCTTCCCCGGCTTCACACACACATACAGACACACACTCTCTGCTTTCACAGAAACTCTGCTCTGTCGCGATTCTTTTCAAAGGTAAGGTGCTGGTTCTTTTTTTTTTTTTACTTTACAGCAGTGATTCCATTAGTATGCGCTCACGCAAGTGTCATTAGAGAGATTAATTTTTTTCCCCATTAAAACAGTGCTTCCAAAATTTCAAGGTTCAATGCTCTTTCTTTCTTTCTTCCTTTCTTCCTTTCTTTCTTTCTTTCTTATTGTTTGTTTGTCTCTCTGTTTCTCTCCATCTCTTTATCGCTTGATCTTTTTGGTTCTCTTCCATTGTTATCTCTCTCCCTCTCTGTCTCTCAGTGTGTGTGTTGTAGTGTATGTGTATCTTTATGGGAGGGATATTAATCAGTGCAGGACTCTGACTGAGCTCTTACTCCTTTTGCCAACACTTTCATCTTGGCTCATCTCTCCCCCTCTCTCTCCCTCTTTCTCTCTCTCTCTCTCTCTCTCTCTCTCTTTGTCTCTCTCCCTCTTGCGCTCTCTCTCTCTCTCTCTATGCGCATTTCAGTGAATGTTGTTTAAAATACATATAATTTAAAACTCTATCGTGAGAGAGAGAGTGGGCGTGGAACCATGGCCTCTGAGGCCATTGTGGAGACTCTCTCTTCGGTATGGCGTGAGGTGTGTCCCGGACAATGGGGTACTTGTGGAAGAGGTGCTGTTAGCGGTGGGAGAGCAGGTCGAGTCTGAGATCTACTCAGCCTCCCGGATGAACAAAGTGGTGGTGGTGTTTTTAAAAAAGACGAACTCATAAAGACTGGAATAACTGTAAGAGGATCTGTGGTCCCGGTCTCCCCTCTGTCTGCCCCCGCCACGAGAGTGCTGATCTCTAACGTGCCTCCGTTTATACAGGACGGGGTGATCATGAGGGAGCTGGCCCGATTTGGGAGGTTCATCAGCCCCATGAGAGCCATCCCGCTCGGGTGTATGAGCTTCAGCGTGAGACACGTCTTGTCCTTCCGGTGGCAGGTCCTAATGGGTTTAACTAACCAGGATGGAACACTTAATGTTAATTTTAAGTGTAAAACGGGGGACAGCAGCTACACCGTTTTCACCACTACGGAGCCGCTGAGGTGTTTCGAGTGCGGGGACGTCGGACACAAAAGGCTGAGCTGTCCACACGGAGCCGCACAGCCGGGTTACAGCAGCAGCAGCGCGGGGACAGTCAGCCGGAGAACACCGAGGAGTCCGAGTCTGCCGCAGGCCTCAGCGACTCACCTGAGTCAGCACTCACTAAGGTCAGTCCTACACACACCGCCACCACAGAGACACACACTGCACCCGGCGCTGACTTGAACACCGCCACTACTGTACACAGCGCGAGTAAACATCCTGACGCGTGTACAGTAGTCAGCGCTGACCCCGCCCCTAACGCTGATCACGCCCCCAACGCCACCACCAGAGAGGCACAGGAACCTCAGACCTGCACCACCGACACCCAAAGAAATATATATATATATATATATTTGTATATAAAATTGTAAAACAGTCCATTCCTTTATTTGTTATAATAAAGTGAGTTTAAAACCTCTCTCTCTCTCTGTCTGTGTCTGTCTCTCTCTCTCTCTCTCTGTCTCTCTCTCTCTCTCTCTCTCTCTCTCTCTGTCTCTCTCCCTCTCTGTCTCTCTCTCCCTGTCTCTGTCTCTCTCTCTCTCTCTCTCCCTGTCTCTGTGTCTCTCTCTTTCTCTGTCTCTGTCTCTTTCTCTCTCTCCTGCCCACCCAGTTGCGGTGCAATGCAGTATTCTGAGGCAGTGTGTATATCACCAAGCTGACCACAAGCTGATTTTGTTTACTCTTTCCCTGTGTGTGTGTGTGTGTGTGTGTGTGTGTGTGTGTATTATTTAGCAATACGTTATTCATTATTCAGTCCCTGTGTTTAATAATCTAATCCTAATTAATTAATCCAGGCTAATTTGTTGTATTAAACACACCTGGATTAGTTTAGCCAGCTTAAGTTCTCTGAGATAAGCAGGAGTGTTAATTGGAGTGTGTGATGTATCGAGACTCGGAGGGAGTGGAGTGTAATGTGGTTGCAGGAAACTGAATTGGAGACGTAAACGTGTGTGTGTGGGTGTGTGTGTGTGTGTGTTCTGAGATGAAGAGAAGCGGCCCGATGCACCGCTCTAGGTACACAAGCTGACATTAATAATGACAGCAGCCTCAGTCTAACTTAGACTAAATGAAGTGGAGCGGTTCTCACCCCTGACCCGCGCTATAGGCTGTGATGGAGTGGACATTTAGAGGAGAGTCGACATCATACCCTCCTCCAGCACAGAGTGCAGCGGCTCGGTTTCAGCTCTCTGAGGTTTAGATGGTTAAGGGAATAGCATTTGATAACAAGGGATGCCAGGTGCACATTTTTCACACATTTCTTTGGACTGATAGTTAAACATGATAATTAATCCGCCAATTTCCTCTCATAGCTCAGTTTTACAGTAAAGATAGTTCTGTGCATCACACACACTCTCTCATACACACAAATACACACACACACGCACACACACGCACACACACACACACACACACACACACACACACACACACACACACACACACACACACACACTGTCTCTGGTAGATAGGTGCTTCGGGGGGATGGGGTGTGTCTTATGTCACGTTGGGGAGGACAGCACTACCACTTTTCCTTTCAGGCCAAAGCTAGGGGTGTCTCAATTCTCATTAACCCAAACATCTCCCAAGCAAAATCATAAGGTTATTACTGATACACATGGTTGTTATATCATTGTTTCAGGGAAATTATTCAATACTAATTCAGTGTTAGCTAATTTATATGCTCCTAATTATGATGAACATTTCTTTTCTGCTCTGCCAGATCTGAGCTCATACTCTCTCATACTAGGGGACGACTTTAACTGCTGTTTAAATCCATCACTTGACAAGTCATCTCCTAATCCTGTACCTCTGAGTAAATACGCCACTCTACTTCAGTCCTATCTCTGCAGCATTGGTATTCCTGACATATGACCCTTCCTTCATCCAAGAAAGAGAATACTCCTTTTCCCTTTTTAATACTTTACTTTTTCCAGAATTGATTATTTCTTTATAGATAATCAACTGATCCCAACCAGTTGCGGCTGGTGCAAAAAAGTTTTTGGGGGGCGCAAACAAAATGAAAATTAAACTTTTAATACTGGCCTGTAAATAGGCATTTATCAGGTGATTTAAGCATCATTACTACTAGTATAAAGGCATGACTCACATCACATCCAGTCAGCAGCTCCGCTTGCTGTAAGAAGTGCTGGAAGACTCGTTGAGAATGGTCCAATCACATGAGCCCAAATATTTAAAAACAATATTAATTCGCTAAGAACAAAAGTGGGAGGGTTCAGGGCACACAGCGCTGCGCCCGAAGGATGATTTGAAAAGATCCAATCAGAGCTCAGCCTCAAGTCACATGCTTTTCAAAAAGGTACGTGCTACAGAGACACTCCTTGTCCGGCGCCCCGCGAACACAAATGAACGTAATACAGGTACAATTTTTTTTTATTGCTAATATATTATATTAAGAAATACAGTGGAATATGGTGACTAAATGACCTGATCTCATTATTAAAATACATTATTATTATGTTAAAGAAGCATTCTTCTCTGCCTAACTTTAAGGGTGGCGGCGCCCCTGCCCCCATATTGACCAGACGCCATTGATCCCAATGGTTAATTCTTGTACTTATCAGAGCATCATGATATTGCATCATGCTCCAGGTGTTATGTCTATAAAACTCTCTGATCTCCCTAAAATAAAAAACAGTGGTGCTTTAATTCATCGTTACTGATAGATGATGATGTCATGAAATTTATGGAAGACCAGATAGTTTTTTTATTAAAAATGTGTAAAATGGGCAGCGGTGAACTGACACAGGCACTGACACAGTGGTTGCGGTGTTCCAAGTGACGCAGCTTTATTATTTGTTTGTCCTTTTTACATTAAACATTGTGAGTGTGAGGAGGTGAAAGAGGTAGATGAATCGGGGATACCCGATTATAGTGGGGGGTGTCACCGTGTTTCCACGCCGGGCAGTAGCAGGGCATCGGTGGTGAGGCAACGAGCGAAGGGTCCGAGCTGCGCCCGCTAACCCTGCTACGCGGTTTTGCTCGGGGTTCAGCGGGATCCTCGGAGTCTGCAGGAAGAAAATCCGAGAACAAAAATCAGCATTTGTATTTCTAACTCTACGTTTTATACCCACCACCGAACTGGAGCTCCGCTTTCCTTTTATAGTTGTGGAGTACTCCAGAACGGTGAATGGAAATGGGAAGCCGGCCGTGAATGGTTACGGCGTCCTGCCCCTTTTCCGCTGTCCTTGGTGCTGAAGTGCTGGTAGGTGCATGGGGTGGAATAGAGAGCGGAGCAGATGTATGGTTCTCCGTCACAAATGAAACACCTGAATGTCACGTTTCACTGTTTAAGACGCTCTGAAAGCTGACCTCAGGGGACAGATAATCTCGTACACTGTCAAATATAAAAATGGCGTATAAAGAACAAAAAGATCAACCAAATTAAAGAAATAGATCAGCATCTATGCTCTGTTTAAAAACCCTGATCTGTATGAAAAACGTGTAGAATTGCAAATTAAATATGAATTAATCTCAGCACATGTAACTGAATGTCAATTATTAAAGAGTACGAGATAATTTTACATTCATGGTGAGAAATTTGGGAAACTTTTAGCCAATCAGTTGTGTGTGTGTGTGTGTGTGTGTGTGTGTGTGTGTGTGTGTGTGTGTGGAGCCTCCAATGAGCATGTTTAACACATAATTAAACCTTTGGTCAGAGAAGAGGGTGTGTAAAAATGAAAAATAAAATGCGTGTTGTGTGTGTGTGTGAGAGAGAGATGTTGAATGTCTCTGATTTGGTCCCTGAAGCATCTCATTAAGTCGGCGACGTCCTGCAGGGCTGCTGTGCTGACTCAGCATCCATTTATCTCTCTCAGAATAATCTCTCTGCTTCTCCAAGAATGTGTGATATGTTCTCATTCTGTGTGTCTGTGTGTTTCTGTGTGTGTCTGTGTGTGTTGTACTCTACGCTATAATGCAGTTTTGCAGCGTCGCCCTGTTTCCTCGCGGCTCACTTGTCCTTGCAGTTGCAGTTTTACACCGTTACATGGCATGAGCATCTCTCTCCTGCACTTCAGCTCTAATACACACCGCTCAGGTTTATTACGTCTCTCACTCGGAAAGACTTTTAAAGAGTCACGTCACATTTGTGGTGTTGAAACGTAAACATTTAATCAATAACATGTGATATTTTATAAGTGATATTTCTTTTTCATCAACTCAGGGCGGAAACGTCATGAAAGCAACGACGATCACGAAGGCTTTAGAAGACTTTTATCTTTCATTTCACTGCATTGCCACGCCCCTCTTCAATGTGAAGCTGCTGC